>WNWK01040382.1:0-17002 GCA_009830355.1 Cherax destructor | reverse complement strand
GTACTATTGTCTCTATTCTGTGTCAGTCCCTGAGCTTCTCTTCTAGGTCTGGATCTTGGTTTTGTTTTTTTGGGCTTGCATTACCCATTTTCTACTCTCTCAGCTATCCTTTTTTTTCTCCTTTTCCCCGTTGATCCCCTTTTTTTCCCCCCCTTTTCCCTTTTTCCCTTTCATCGAGCCCTCGGGATCACCAATATCGTCCTCAGCCGAGCTTTCTCTGCAGGATCATGGTGCGTGCTGATTCTGCCTTGAATATTACATTGAGGGTCGATTTCTTCCCTTTGTGTACCACCCGATTCTCCGAAAATTTGTCACTTGGGATGAGTCTCCCTATTGCTAGCATGATACCATCGATCTGTTCTGTCTCCTCCTGTTTCCTTCTGTCGTGGGTGTCTCCTTCGACTTCCTTCAGGCCATATATGAAAATCGACTTCTCCCTTTCCTCCTCCCTCTGTGTCTCCCATTGCCTTGTCAAAGGTGCATTATCCTCTCCCGGTGCTGTCATGGATGTATTCCCCGTGTTCCTTTGTGTGTCCGGTCTGCTCTTACGTCCCTGTCCGCTGCAGTGTGTAGTTGGGGTCTCCATGTTTAGCGTGTCTGCTGTTTTGTCTACCCTCTCATATGTTGTTTCTGTGCTCCCATTCGTTGTTCCTGTGGTGCTCTTCATGACCCTGGCTGCTTCTTCTATATCCCTCTCGTGTGTTGTTATCCTGCTCGTCTTGCTTCAGGCCCCATGTGTGCCTGCCAGTGCCTGTGCATACCCGAGTTCTCCTCCTTTCTCCTCATTCCCTTTGGCTGTGCCTGGTGCACAAGCCCCAAGCGTTGTTTCCTGCCAGGTACTATTGTCTCTATTCTGTGTCAGTCCCTGCAGCTTCTCTTCTAGGGTCTGGATCTTGGCTTCTGCTTTTTTGGCTTGCATTACCCATTTTCTACTCTCCTCAGCTATCCTCTTCTCCATTTCCTCGCTGATCACCAATAGCTTCCTCTCCCATTCCTTTTCCCTTTCATCGAGCTCCTCGGTGATCACCAATATCTTCCTCTCTTATTCCTTCTCCCTTCTAGAAATTTCCTCCTCCCACTGTTGCCTTCCCTGATCGGCCATCTTCTTCCTTGTTTGTGTGTTAGTATATTTGTGTATACACTAAAAAAAGAGCATTTTATGTATTCATATATGAATATATGCATATGTTTGATACAGAGTACTATGTTTGTTTATATAATAATGTATGCTTACATTTGATTCATATAATTACGTGTGTTGCTATATTTATTCATGTATATGTAGGTCTGATGCTGAATGTTCAGATTCTATATGGGAAATTCTGAAGTGTTTGTACATATATAATATATATATATATATATATATATATATATATATATATATATATATATATATATATATATATATATATTTAGCCGATTAGTAAAACTGGCAATAGCAAGAACTCATCTAAAATTAAGTTCTTTCTAAAATTTTCTCTTATACGTTTAAAGATATATTTTTCATTTATGTTAATGTAAGAATTTATAATTTGTACCAAGAGAAACTTTGAAAACCTACCTAACCTTATTACAACAAGTGCAATTTAATTTAGCCTATCCCAACTAAATATATTTTAGATACGTTAACAATAATTTAATAATAAACAAACACAATGAAATATATTTTTTCGTTATGTTCAGAATGATTTTGGCGAAATTATTGCATACAAATTTTCGCTTGTCTTATATGGCAAGAAGAGCGTTGCTATTTAGCCAAAATCGCAAGTTCTCGCCGTATTGGCACGACATATATATATATATATATATATATATATATATATATATATATATATATGTCATAGCCGATTAAGGTAAAACTTGCGATTTTGGCTAAATAGCAACGCTCCCCTTTGCCATATAAGACAAGTGAAAATTTGTGTTGCAATAATTTCGCCAAAATCATTCTGAACATAACGAAAAAATATATTTCATTGTGTTTGTTTATTATTAAATTAATGTTAACGTATCTAAAATATATTTAGTTGGGTTAGGCTAAATTAAATTGACTTGTTGTAATAAGGTTAGTAGGTTTTCAAAGTTTCTCTTGGTACAAAATTATAAATTCTTACATTAACATAAATGAAAAAATATATCTTTAAACGTATAAGAGAAAATTTTAGAAAGGACTTAATTTTAAATGAGTTCTTGCTAATTGACCAGTTTTACCTAATCGGCACGACATATATATATGGTAGGTAGTAGGTTGGTAGACAGCAACCACCCAAGGAGGTACTACCATCCTGCCAGGTGACTGTGAAACAGAAACATGAAACTTTTGTCTTTTTCTGTCTCATAAACATGCAAGATTTCAGGTACGTCTTGCTACTTCTACTTACACTTAAATCACACTACGCAAACATGTACACGTTTATGTATACACACTCATCTGAGTTTTCTTGATTTTATCTTAATAGTTCTTGTTCTTATAATTTTCCTTTTCCTTTCATATCCATGGGGAAGTGGAATAAGAATCTTTCCTCCAGTAAGCCATGCGTGTTGTAAAAGTCAACTAAAATGCCAGGAACAATGGGCTAGTAACCCCTTTTCCTGTATAGCTTACTAAAAAGAAAAAGAAGAAAACAGTCAAAGTGGGATGTTTGAATGTGCGTGGATGTTGTGCGAATGATAAGAAAGAGATGATTTTAGATGTTATGAATGAAAAGAAGCTGGATGTCCTGGCTTTATGAGACAAAGCTGAAGGGGTAGAAGAGTTTCAGTGGGGAGAAATAAATGGGATTAGGTCAGGAGTTTCAAATAGAGTTAGAGCTAAAGAAAGAGTGGCAATAATGTTGAATAATCAGTTATGGCAGGTAAAGAAGGAATATAAATGTATAAATTCAAGGATTATGTGGAGTAAAATAAAGGTTGGATGTGAAAAGTGGGTTATAGTAAGTGTTTATGCACCTGGAGAAGAGAAGTCTAGAGAGGAGAGAGATTTTCGAAATGTTGAGTGAGTGTGTGGGGAGTTTTGAACCAAGTGAGAGGTAATTGTGGTTGTGGATCTTAATGCTAAAGTGAGTAAAAATGTTGTGGAGGGAGTAGTAGGTAAATTTGGGGTGCCAGGGGTAAATGTAAATGGGGAACCATTAATTGAGCTATGTGTAGAAAGAGGTTTGGTAATAAGTAATACATATTTTATGAAAAAGAGGATAAATAAATATACAAGGTATGATATAGCACGTAAGGAAAGTAGTTTGTTGGATTATGTATTGGTGGATAAAGGTTGATGGGTAGGCTTCAGGATGTACATGTTTATAGAGGGGCAACAGATATATTAGATCATTATTTGGTTGTAGCTCCAGTTAGAGTAAAAGGTAGATGGGACAAAAAGAAAATGGCAACAGAAAGTAAGAGAGAGGTGAAAGTGTATAAACTAAGGGAGGAGGAAGTTAGGGTGAAATATAAGCAACTATTGGCAGAAAGGTGGGATAGTGCAAGTATGAGTAGTGGGGGGTTGAAGAGAGTTGGGATAGTTTTAAAAATGCAGTATTAGAATGTGGGGCAGAAGTTTGTGGCTATAGGAGGGTGGGTGCAGGAGGAAAGAGGAGTGAGTGGTGGAATGAAGAAGTAAAGGGTGTGATAAAAGAGAAAAAGGTAGCTTATGAGAGGTTTTTACAAAACAGAAGTGTTAATAGAAGAGCAGAATATATGGAGAGTAAAAGAAAGGTGAAGAGAGTGGTGAGAGACTGCAAAAGAAGAGCGGATGGAAGAATGGGAGAGGCTCTGTCAAGAAATTTTGCTGAAAACAAGAAAAATTTTTGGAGTGAGATAAAAAAGGTAAGAAAGCCTAGGGAACAAATGGATTTGTCAGTTAAAAACCGAGTAGGGGAGTTAGTAGATGGGGAGCTGGAGGTATTGGGCAGATGGCGGGAATATTTTGAGGAACTTTTAAATGTCGATGAAAAAAAGGGAGGCGGTAATTTCATGTACTGGCCAGGGAGGTACAACATCTTTTAGGAGTGAAGAAGAGCAGGATGTGAGTGTGGGGGAGGTGCGTGAGGCATTATGTAGAATGAAAGGGGGTAAAGCAGCTGGAATTGACGGGATCATGACCGAAATGTTAAAAGCAGGGGGGGATATAGTGCTGGAGTGGTTGGTATTTTTGTTTAATAAATGTATGAAAGAAGGGAAGGTACCTAGGGATAGGCAGAGAGCATGTATAGTTCCCTTATATAAAGGGAAGGGGGATAAAAGAGAGTGTAAAAATAATAGGGGAATAAGTTTACTGAGTATACCAGGTAAAGTGTATGGCAGGGTTATTATTGAAAGAATTAGAGGTAAGACAGAGAGTAGGATTGCAGATGAGCAAGGAGGCTTTAGAGTGGGTAGGGGATGTGTAGATCAAGTGTTTACAGTGAAGCACATATGTGAACAGTATTTAGATAAAGGTAGAGAAGTTTTTATTGTATTTATGGATTTAGAAAAGGCATATGATAGAGTGGATAGGGGAGCAATGTGGCAAATGTTGCAAGTGTATGGAATATGTAGTTAGTTACTGAAGGCTGTAAAGAGTTTTTATGAGGATAGTGAGGCTCAGGTTAGGGTGTGTAGGAGAGAGGGAGATTACTTCCCGGTAAAAGTAGGTCTTAGACAGGGATGTGTAATGTCACCATGGTTGTTTAATATATTTATAGATGGGGTTGTAAAAGAAGTAAATGCTAGGGTGTTGGGGAGAGGGGTGGGATTAAAATATGGAGAATTAAATGCAAAATGGGAGTTGACACAGTTACTTTTTGCTGATGATACTGTGCTTATGGGAGATTCAAAAGAAAAGTTGCAAAGGTTAGTGGACGAGTTTGGGAGAGTGTGTAAAGGTAGAAAGTTAAAAGTGAATATAGATAAGAGTAAGGTGATGAGGGTATCAAACGATTTAAATAAAGAAAAATTGGATATCACATTGGAGAGAGGGATTATGGAAGAAGTAAATGTTTTCAGATATTTGGGAGCTGACGTGTCAGCGGATGGGTTTATGAAGGATGAGGTTAACCATAGAATTGATGAAGGAAAAAAGGTGAGTGGTGCATTGAGGTATCTGTGGAGACAAAAAACGTTATCAATGAAGGCAAAGAAAGGAATGTACGAAAGTATAGTGGTACCAACACTCTTATATGGGTGTGAAGCATGGGTTGCAAATGCTGCAGCGAGGAGGAGGCTGGAGGCAGTGGAGATGTCCTGTCTAAGGGCAATGTGTGGTGTAAATATTATGCAGAAAATTCGGAATGTGGAAATTAGGAGAAGGTGTGGAGTTACTAAAAGTATTTGTCAGAGGGCTGAAGAGGGGTTGTTGAGGTGGTTTGGTCATTTAGAGAGAATGGATCAAAGTAGAATGACTTGAAGAGCGTATAAATCTGTAGAGGAAGGAAGGCGGGGTAGGGGTCGTCCTAGAAAAGGTTGGAGGGAAGGGGTAAAGGAGGTTTTGTGGGCGAGGGGCTTGGACTTCCAGCAAGCATGTGTGAGCGTGTTAGATAGGAGTGAATGGAGACGAATGGTTTTTGGGACATGACGATCTGTTGGAGTGTGAGCAGGGTAGCATTTTGTGAAGGGATTCAGGGAAACCAGTTAATTGATTTAGTTGGACTTGAGTCCTAGAAATGGGAAGTACAGTGCCTGCACTTTAAAGGAGGGGTCTGAGATAGTGACAGCTTGGAGGGACTATTCTCAGCTGTCGTATCTGAGCTCCTCTGCAAAGACAGTGATTATGTATGAGTGTGGTGAAAGTTGTTGAATGATGATGAAAGTATTTTCTTTTTGGGTATTTTCTTTCTTTTTGGGTCACCCTGCCTCGGTGGGAGACGGCCAACTTGTTGAATATATATATATATATATATATATATATATATATATATATATATATATATATATATATATATATATATATATATATATAATATGTCGTGCCGATTAGGTAAAACTGGTCAATTAGCAAGAACTCATCTAAAATTAAGTCCTTTCTAAAATTTTCTCTTATACGTTTAAAGATATATTTTTTTTCATTTATGTTAATGTAAGAATTTATAATTTTGTACCAAGAGAAACTTTGAAAACCTACCTAACCTTATTACAACAAGCGCAATTTAATTTAGCTTAACCCAACTAAATATATTTTAGATACGTTAACATTAATTTAATAATAAACAAACACAATGAAATATATTTTTTTCGTTATGTTCAGAATGATTTTGGTGAAATAATTGCATACACAAATTTTCGGTTGTCTTATATGGCAAGGTGAGCGTTGCTATTTAAGCCAAAATCGCAAGTTTTACCTAATCGGCACGACATATATATATATATATATATATATATATATATATATGCAAAAAGATCACAGTAAACAGGTGATATCAAAATATGCAAGAAAACCACTATGAAAAAATAGAAGAATTCCAAGCGCTTTCGTGACTACTCACATTATCAAGGAACTATAACAGGAAACATGACAAGAAGGGCTTATATAAGGGGCGAGACTACACCTCACAGTCACATCACACTAACAAAGACTACACCTCACGATGTTACGCTACTGTGAGGTGTAGTCTTTGTTAGTGTGATGTGACTGTGAGGTGTAGTCTCCCTTATATAAGCCCTTCTTGTCATGTTTCTTGTTATAGTTCCTTGATAATGTGAGTAGTCAGAAGTGCTGGAATTCTTCTATTTTTCATAGTGGTTTTCTTGCATATATATATATATATATATATATATATATATATATATATATATATATATATATATATATATATATATATATATATATATATATAAACACACACACACACACACACACAGTATAATGCAGAAACAACAAACGAATAACAAGAAAAAAGATAACTGATAACAATTAATTACAGTTTCCATGTATGGAACTTGAAGGTTTACTCATGGACACTAATTTATATATCGAGAAACGTTGAAAATTCACTCACACAGCTGAGCGTATGACAGAGCTGCGGCAAACTGACTGGGAAAAATTTGTCAATGGTCTCAATGCTCACACCCCACTTAGCCGAGCATGGAGGGACATAAATAGAATTAAGGGTAACAGAACCGGTCAGATTGCACACCCTCATCCCTTACATAGGGCGAATGAGCTAGTCAGTGCTTGGGCTGTTACATCAAGCTATGAAAATCTTCCCAGTACCACACAGGCGAAATTAAATGACAAATATGATGCTAGGGAGAGACTTGTTTGTTTTATGCTCAACAAGGAAGATGACTGTAACATTCCTTTCACTGACTTTGAACTTGATGCAGCACTAACTAAAGGCAACTCCACGTCACCTGGTGAGGATGGTATTACCTACAATATACTAAGATTGCTGTGTCGAGTACCAGGCAATCCTTTACTCGAATTATACAACATGAGCTATGTAACTGGGGAGCTCCCTAAATCTTGGACCAACAGCCTCATCATTCCCATTCCTAAGCCCAATCAACAAAATTCATTTCGCCCAATATCTCTTACTAGCTGCTTATGTAAAACATTTGAGAGGATGATTCTTAATCGTCTCATGTACAGAATCAAACATTTTTTGTCACCCCGGTTGCATGGTTTCATGCATGGAAGGAGTGTGCACCAATGCATAGCCACCTTTCTCACTCTGCACACTGACAGCTCATACACTACCTTCCTTGACCTTAAATCTGCTTTTGATGTTGCCAACAGACATGTAATCATTAGTGAACTTGCCAGAATGGATGTTGGAGGAGGGCTTCTCCGCTGGATTAAAGGCTACCTGTCCAACAGAAAGTCTTCTGTGTTGTTCCAGGGGCATAGAAGTATAACTAGACTTTGAATTAGGAACCCCACAGGGAGGTGTGCTCAGTCCCACTCTATTCAATATTCTAATTAATGCCTTACTTAATGCTATGCCTAGCCAGCCCCATCATTATATGATCAGTTTTGCTGATGATATAATGATTCACACCACCGGATTCTCCAACACCCAAAACATCCTTAACAATGTACTAGCCTCGTGTCAGGACCTGGGGTTGATAATCTCTACTGATAAAACAAAGATACTCAACAGGCGTCCTCCTCGACAGAGAGGCACAGTTCGCCAGATCCAGTTGCATGATGGGTATCTTTTAGAATATGTAAACAGATACAGGTATCTAGGCTTTGAGGTCCCACTACTTGGACCTGTTGTAACGAGACTTTGTCGTCAATACAAAGAAAGGCTGAGAGCACTTAGAGTTGTGGCAGGGTTTCACCCCAGGTATGGTGCTAATGTTAAAATTGTGAAAATGATGTATCTTGCTTATATTAGATCATTAGTTGATTATGCTGCCCCACTACTTGCTCTTGTGTCTGACTGGAAGCTTGGAGGGTTGGAAAAACTGCAGAACGAAGCAATGAGGATCATTTTAGGATGCCCTCGTACTGCCAAAATTTTAAATATGCAGAAAGAACTTGATATTCCAAGCATCAGAGATCGTGTTACTGAAAGAAATATCCTAATTGGGGTTAATATGCTCAGGCAAGCCCATTTAAACCCATGCACAGAAGCCCTCCAAACTTTCCTCAGCACTGGTGAACATCCCTCCAGATGGATCGAAAAAACTGGAACCGACCTCCGCATGAATCAGATACATGATCTGTGGCAAGTAAGGCAACAGCGGCATGGAATATTACCATATTCCAAACTACCATCCCTCCATTTCCCCCCAAACTACTTCTTAAATCACAACCAAAGCTTCGTCTTGAAGCCAAACATGATGCCTTAAACTGTATTGATAATTTAGCCAAACAGCACACTCTCTCACAAATTATTTACGTTGATGGTTCTGTTCACCAATCCACTGGTGCAGCTGGTAGTGCTGCTGTTGTCATACAGAGTGATGGCTCTCTTAAAGAAATTGGAGCACGCATCAATAACTGGGCCTCTACCCTTCAGACAGAACTGTTTGCCATACTCCTTGCACTCAAATGCGTCCATGTATCTAGGGTTAACTCTCTAATTGTAACTGATTCTCTGTCATCCATAAATGCTCTCAACTCAACAAGTATAACTTGTAGCATGCTCGTGTCAGAAGCCAGGCACAGGTATGGTAGGATTCTGGATAGTAGAGTCAGAGTGCACATGCTGTGGATTCCATCTCACATTGGTCTTCAGATGCATGATAGAACTGATAAATTGGCTAAGTTTTATGCTTTCAAAGAGGGATAGATTACAATCTTGGCTTGTCAGTTAGCAGTTTGAGAACAATAATACGAAAAGAACTTCAACTGAATTTTATTGACTTAAGACTCAGGGAGTTTGACACCAGTCAGTCCATCTATCATCATTCTATCATGCAGGAGGAGCCACATGTCTATGGTGCATCCAACAAAATAAGCAGACTCTTGAATGTCACTACCGCCCGCCTCCGGCTGGGTTACAAGTATCTTTGGCAGGTTAAATAACCACCACCAGATGTAGACCAAACAAGATGTAAACTTTGCCAGTTGGATTATTGTCACACCCTACGTCATTATGTACTGGAGTGCGATAAAATTAATGAATTCAGAGACTACTCATTCAGTAATGTTCAAGATATGTCAAAGTATTTTATCCACAGTGGTATATTACAGACCATTCTGGAAAAATACCCTGACTTTGCTCCCTGTAAATAAAGCATTGACACGTGTGTGTGTGTGTGTGTGTATGTACATGTGTGTATGTGTATGTGTGTATGTATATACATGTATGTGTGTGTGTGTGTGTATATATATGTATGTGTATATGTATATGTGTGTGTGTGTGACCCAACAATTAAAATTTGCACCAATAACTCATTACAGTTGTGGCTGGGTGTAGACTAATAGATTGTTCATTGCTTTATAATTTGTTCATGAGTGCAACCATGTACAGACGTAAGTAAATTTACTTACATGATTCATTACCTTGTAACTAGTGAATTAATTACCATTGTACCTTGTTCAGCTATCAAAACTTTGGGGCCCAGTCTCTGGACCCTATATATACCTCTGTAATCTGCAAATACCTTTGTAACTTGTCATGATTGTGACCATCTGAGTTCATTACCTTTGTAACTTGCTCAGCTATCAAACTTTGAGGTCCAGTCCCTGGACCCATTATGTACCTCTGTAATCTTTTGACTACCGCCCACAGGATGGGTATGGGGTGCATAATAAAGATATCAAACTAACCAGATGTAGACCAAACAAAATGTAAACTTTGTCAGTTGGATTATTGTCACACCCTGCGTCATATACTGGAGTGCGATAAAATTAATGAATTCAGAGACAACTCACTCAGAAATGTTCAAGATATGTCAAAGTATTTTATCCACAGTGTTATATTACAGACCATTCTGGAAAAATACCCTGACTTTGCTCCCTGTAAATAAAGCATTACCACGTGTACTCACCTAATTGTACTCACCTAACTGTGGCTGCAGGGGTCGAGACTCAGCTCCTGGCCCCGCCTCTTCGCTGTCTGCTACTGGGTCTCTGCTCTCCCTGCTCCATGAGCTTTATCATACCTTGTCTTAAAACTATGTATGGTTCCTGCCTCCACTATATCTTTCTCTAGTCCATTCCACTTCCTGACTACTCTGTGGCTGAAGAAATGTTTCCTGACATCCCTTTGACTCATCTGAGTCTTCAGTTTCCAGTTTTGTCCCCTTGTTTCTGTGTTCCCTCTCTGAAACAACCTGTCACTATCTACCTTGTCAATTCCCCGCAGTATTTTGTATGTCGTTATCATGTCTCCTCTGACCCTTCTTTCCTCCAGTGTTGTTAGTCCTATTTCCCTCAACCTTTCTTCATAAGACAGACCCCTGAGTTGTGGAACTAACCTTGTCGCAAACCTTTGCACTTTCTCTAGTTTCCTTACGTGCTTGACCAGGTGTGGGTTCCAGACTGGTGCTGCATATTCTAGTATGGGCCTGACGTACACGGTATACAGTGTCTTGAACGATTCCTTGTTAAGGTAACGGAACGCTAATCTAAGGTTTGCCAGACGTGTGTGTGTGTTAGTTACCATTTTGTCCTAGGCACATGTCGATTAGACACTAGGCCTGTTGTATGTGTGTGTGTGTGTGTGTGTGTGTGTGTAACGAAACACTTCGAAATGTTTCGGCCCCGCCGGGAATTGAACCCGGGCCCTCCGTGCGTGAAGCAAGAGCGCTAGCCACCATGTCAACGGGGCGTATAGTGTTTATGTGTATGTGTGTGTGTGTGTGTGTGCGTGTTGATTGCCTTTTTGTCCTGTGCACATGTCGATTGAAGGCTGGGCCTGTTGTGTGTGCGTGTGTGTGTATGTATATATGTGTGTGTATGTGTATGTGTGTGTGTGTATGTGTATATGTAAGTGTGTATGTGTGACCCAACAATAAAATTTGCACCAAGAACTAATTACAGTTGTGACCGGGTGTAGACTAGTGAAGTGTTCATTGCGTTATAATTTGTTCATGATTGTAACCATGTATAAACGTAAGTAAGTAAATTTACTTACATGTTTCATTACCTTTGTAACTTGTGAGTTCATTACCTTTGTAGCTTGTTAGTTCATTACCTTTGTAACTTGCTCAGCTATCAAAACTTTGGGGTCCAGTCCCTGGACCCATTATGTACCTCTGTAATCTTTTGACTACCGCCCACAGGATGGGTATGGGGTGCATAATAAAGATATTAAACTATTAACTAACTGTAATATGAAATATAAATAGAAGTCTCAAATTTTTACTAAGTGGCCAGGGCTTGGTGGGCTAACTGGGTGAGCGACGTCTCTCATCTAGGTAGTGTACAGTCGTGGCTGTCCAGGAGGATGTTATTACTGGGCGCAGATTTCTGCGTGTCCTCCCCAGTAATAACATCTAACTGTTCTCGTTGTTCTGTTGGGTTGCTGTCTTGTCCTTCGGGTGTTGTCCTGTCCTTGTGGTGTGTTGTTGTCTGGTCCTTGTGTTGTTGTCCTATCCTTGAGTTGTTGTCCTATCCTTGAATTGTTGTCCTATCCTTGTGTTGTTGTCCTATCCTTGTGTTGTTGTCCTATTCTTGTGTTGTTGTCCTATCCTTGTGTTGTTGTCCTGTCCTTAGGTTGTTGTCCTGCCCTTTTTGGTTTTTCCCAATCCTTGTGTTGGTGACCCAATTGAAGGTAAATATCTGAGGAGAAAGGAGGGACACCCCTGGACCTGAGTGAGATTTAACTTAATCATCTTCCCTTTCAAAACTTAAAGAACTTAGCCTTTGAGAACTTCAAGATCTTAAAGAACATAAAGACCTTCCCCCTAACCACCAGTCCATCACCCTCACCACCAGCCCGTCCCCCCAACCCCAGCCCATCACCCTCACCATCAGTTAGTCACTCACGACCAGTCCTTCACAATCGTAGTCTTTCCCCAAAACGCGCGTTCCAGAAAACGTCAGCCCCGGACCACCGCGCGTTCATAAAAAGTCAGTAGTTTTAACACCGTCATTCGTTCATCGAATTAACAGTCGTTCACCAACATCATCATTCATCAAAATCGCAATTGTTCATCACAAGCTCAATCGTTCATCACAATCGTCAGTCGTTCATCGAGACAAAAATTTAAATTGTTGTGTTAGACAGATATAAGTTTAAAAAACAGCGGACAAGAATCGTTTCACAGTTTCTCGAGGGTCGTAAAATTAAATTTTTGGGTGTGATTTACGGGCCCCCCAAGTCGAGGGGGAGGCAGGCTTTTGGACGAAACAAAAGGGGGTTAGATATGAAAATGTTGTGTTAAGGGGAGTTTTTAACTTTAGAAAAATTGTTGGAACAATGAACAGGTAATCGAGTCTAGTGATTTTTTGAAGGTTGGGATTTTTTTTAAAACATTTTGGACAGAACCAACTAGGGGGAAAATTGTTGATTTGGTTCTTCCAACAAAAACACTAATTAATAATCTTGAGGTTAATGAAGAGTTGGGGGAAAGCGATCACAAATCATTTATTTAATATATCATGGAATTACCCAGGTAATGAATCAATTCTGTTCCAGATTTTCGTGTTGCCGATTCATGGGGCTGAGAAAACCAGGTGGGCTATGGGATGACCTGACTATGGGTCAGGTAGGTGGTTTTGGTTGCCAATATGACGTTTTTCAGAGCGGTTCTAGCTGTCAGACAACCTTGTTCCAAGTAGGGAAATTAGATCTAACAAAAATGATCCTAAATGGATGAACAATAGATTAAAACATCTCATTTCAAAAGAAAGGCATATATAGGCATCAAAAGAGGGGATGGACAGATAAGAAATCAATATTTTCAATTAAAGAGAGAAATAAAAAGGAATAAGAAAAGAAAAAGGGATTATGAGGCTAAGGTCGCAAGGATTCGAAGACTAACCCAAAAGGGTTCTTTCAGGTATACAGAAGTAAGATTAGGGACAAGATAGGCCCACTTAAGAGTAACTCAGACAAATCACGGACAGTGATAAGGATATTGTGAAATTTTCAATACTTTACTTCCCTCAGTTTTTACCAGGAAGATACTAGGGAATTCCAGAAATAATAAATTATGTAGAACTGGAAGATAATAGACTATGCTGATTGGGGTAACTAGTGACATGGTCCCAGAAAATAGAGAAATTAAAACCAACAAATCCCCAGGCCCTGATGAACTGTTGCAAGAGTTTTAAAGGAATGTAAAGAGGAACTTAGCAAACCTTTGGCAAATCTTTTCAATATATCACACAAACTGCATGGGCCAGACAAGTGGAAAAGGGCAAATGTAATACCTATTTACAAGGCAGGTGAAGGTCCAGCTTGAACTATAGACCAATAAGCCTACCCATAGTTGGAAATTTATGGAATCAATAATTGCCGAGGCAATTGTAGCCATCTTGAAAAGATAAATTGATTAATGAATCTCAACACGGTTTTACTAAGGGGCGTTCCTGTCTTACGAATTTACTAACTTTTTTCACTAAGGTGTTTGAGGAGGTAGATCATGGTAATGAATATGATATTGTGTATATGGACTTCAGTAAGGTTTCGATAAAGTTCCCATCAGAGGCTACTGAGGAAATTTAAACACACGGAATAGCAGGAAAAATTTTTTTTCCCCGGGTAGAGGAAATGGTTGACAAAAGGCGGCAGAGAGTTTGAAAATGGAGAGAAATCAGAATGGGGGCGTCTGGGTGTTCACAGGGTCAGTTTTGGGGCCCCTGTTGTTTACAATTTTCATAAACGACAAGATGAGGGAATAAATAGTAACATAAGTAAATTTGCTAAGACACCAAAATAGGTTCGTCCAATTCATTCAAAAGAGGACATTAGGGGCACTCCAGGATGATTTGAATAGACTGATGCAGTGGTCGGAGAAGTGGCAGATGCAGTTTAATGTAAACAAATGCAAAGTTCTAAATGTTGGGCAGGACAATAACATGCCAAAATAATGAATAATGTGATCTTATTACTTGTGATTGCGAGAAGGATTTAGAGTTCTGGTTAGTAGTAATCTAAGCCAAGACAACAGTGCATAAGTGTTCGCAATAAAGCTAACAGAATCCTTGGCTTCAAACAAGAAGTATAAATAATAGAAGTCCCAGGTTGTTCTAACAACTCTATATACTTTGGTTAGGCCTCATTTAGATTATGCTGCACAGTTCTGTCACCGTATTACAGAATGGATATAAATGCACTGGGAAAAAGTACAAAGGAGGATGACAAAGTTGATCCCATGTATCAGAAATCTTCCCTATGAGGATAGACTGAGGGCCCTGAATCTGCACCCCTAGAAAGGCGTAGAATTAGGGGGGTATGATTGAGGTGTATAAATGGAAAACAGGAATAAATAAAGGATGTAAATAGCGTGCTGAAAATATCCAGCCAAGACAGGACTCGCAGCAATGGTTTCAAGTTGGAAAAGTTCAGATTCAGGAAGGATATAGGAAAGCACTGGTTTGGAATAGAGTTGTGGATGAGTGGAACAAAATCCGAGTACCGTCATAGATGCTAAGACGTTGTGTAGTTTTAAAATAGGTTAGATAAATACATGGGTGGGTGTGGATGGGTGTGAATTTTGGACCTGACTAGCTTGTATTACCAGGTCAGTAGCTGTACTAATTCCTTAAGGGAAGTGACCTGACCAGGTGGTCGGCGACCAGGTGGTCAACTAGACAATTATATGAGTGGGTGCGGTTGGGTGTGAGTTGGTCCTGACTAGCCTGTGCTAGGTCAGATGCAGTGTTCCCTCCTTTAAATGAATGTAACCTGACCTGGCTGGGTCGGGGCTTGCGTTGGAGATTTGGACCCCTGCATGGCCAGTAGGCCTGCTGCAGTGTTCCTTCTTCTTATGTTCTATGTTCTTTATATAACCGTGGCCTCTTATACCGTAATGGTCAAGTTTTTGGAGTAGGATGCCGGGTCTACTGTATCAAAAGTTTTCATATCAATAAAGAGTCCTAACGGATATTCCTTATTTTCCAGTGTGTGTAAAGCAGGTCCAGCATTTTTACAATGCATCGTTTGTGCTTTTGTTTTTTCAAACCCAAAATTTGGGAAGGGGTGAATATGTTTATGTAATAAACGAATATAATCTTTGTGCACGAGTTTCTCAAAGATTTTGGAAAAGCAACGGTAAGTTTGAGATTGCCTATAGTTATTTACATCTGTGGGGTCACCCCCTTTTGTGAATTTGTGAACCCTTGCTGTCTTGAGGGTGTCGGGAAAGTGCTAGTTTCTGTGATTTTTTAAAAAAGTAGGGGAAATAGCAGGCGATAGGACATGAGCCGCCGTTTGTACAATAGTGGTGGGACTTGAGACAGATTCCTGATTTATTCTTAGGACTTTATAATCATGATGACTTCAGTGGGTTCGGTAGGGCAAGATAAAAGGGGTTGGGAAATTTCCATCTAAGAAATCACTTGCTTGGGCGTTGGTACCTGGGATTTTACTGGCGAGATTTGATCCCATGGTTGGAAGAGAGTTTGTGGGTGCCCAGAATTGAGAGAGTGTTAGGCCCATCCCGGAGTATGCAACACCAGTTTGGAACCCACACCTAGCCAAGCAGGGAAGAAGCTCGAGAAAGTGCAAAGGCTTGCAACAAGACTAGTCCCGGAGCTAAGGGGTAGTCCTACGAGGAGAGGTTAAGGGAAACGACCTGACGACACTGGAGGACAGGAGAGACAGGGGACATGATAGCAACAATAAATACTGAGAGGAATTGACAAAGTGGACAAAGACAGAATGTTCCAGAGATTGGACACAGAAACAAGGGGACACAGTTGGAAGTGAAGACTCAGATGAATCACAGAGATGTTAGGAAGTATTTCTTCAGTCTCAGAGTGGTCGGGAAGTGGAATTTTTTGAAGCGATGTAGTGGAGGCGGGCCCTCAAACATAGCTTTAAGAAGAGGTATGATAAAGCTCATGGCGCGGGGAGAGGACCCAGTAGCGGCCAGTGAAGAGGCGGGGCCAGGAGCTATGAATCGACCCCTGCAACCACAACTAGGTGAGTACATAAAATAAAAAACACACACACACACTTAGGGTGAGTATAATCCCGGGAGCACATCGCCTGAGACGCACATTAACCAAATAACTGCTGCAGCATATGGGGCCTGGAAACCTAAGAATATCGTTCCGATACCTCAGTAAGCAATCGTTGAAGACTCTGTACACCGTGTACGTCAGACCCATATTGAGTATGCAGACCAGTTTGGAACCCACACCTGGTCAAGCACGTCAAGAAATTAGACAATGTGCAAATGTTTGCAACAAGACTAGTCCTACGAAAAAGGGGTTAAGGAAAAAAGGCCTAACGACACTGAAGGACAGGAGGGTTAGCGGAGACATGATAACGACATATAAAAAACTTCGAGGAATTGCGGGGCAGAGACAGGATGTTTAGAGATGGGGCACAGAAAAAAGGGGTCAAATTGGGTTGAAGACTCAGATGAGTCAAAGGGAATATAGGAAGTATTTCTTCATATAGAGTTGGGAAGTGGAATAGTCTGGGAAATGAAGGGGAAGGGAGAAACCATACATAGTTTT
>WNWK01040381.1:0-17003 GCA_009830355.1 Cherax destructor | reverse complement strand
TCAGCAGGAACGTGTCAGCAATTTCTATATTACGAATTGAGGCCCATAATTCCCATTAGGCCTCGGAAAACGCCGAATTCCTGGTGCAGATTTCCGACCAGCGTTCACATTAAATTCAACATGGCGTCTTTCCTGACGTTACTCAGGAGCTCAGCTACTCCCTCACCCTCACTCCAAATTTCTCGAAGGGTCCAAATAACATCACATTTTATTACACAATTATTATATTATTTATTTATATTTTCTACACTTAAGAAATTATGTTAAAAAATTCCACACATATGCTACTGTGTATAATATTCAATGTAATTGTGTATACCTGAATAAACTTACCTAATAATGAACCAAAGAGTAATTTAGCAGAAGTAAATTAAAACTTAAGTTATTCAGGGTATATGAATATACCAAGAGTCGTCGAGACAGGTTAATACTCCGAGAGGTGTATTTCTTTGAGTATATATACTGAGAGTTTACTTTAATTCATACTTATTAAGGACTAAACCATTCTTGTCTGGTGGTGAAAAGATTTCACGTAGTACTCATAATGATCCTAGTGCAGGGGACAGGCTGGAAGCCCCATGATATATCAACCGAGAGTTGTCAATAAATATTCGTGCACTGTGAGGTATATTAGTATGCTGAGTTTACTTTAATTCCTATTTTGGAGATGAAAGTATTTTTGACTGATGGTAAACAGGTGACATGAAGCCTTAACGATCTTTGTGTAGTAGATAGGTTTCAAACCCAAGGACCCCAATGGAAATAACTCACTTTGTCTGACTTTTTTGGCTATCCTAGGTTCTCTACACATATACTGCGATGCATGATAATCTATGTAACTGTATTTTTGTATACCTGAATAAACATACATGCTTACTTACTATAACCAAAAAGTCGTCACTGTGACAGAAAAAAGGGTTACTTTCTTGTAGTCCCTCAACTCGTCTTTCTCCTCTATCTTAACCAAGTACTTTCATAAGAACATAAGAAAGGAGGAACACTGCAGCAGGCCTGTTGGCCAATACTAGGCAAGTCCTTCACAATCCATCCCACTAACAGAATATTTGCTCAACCCAATTTTCAATGCTACCCAAGAAATAAGCTTTGATAATTCTATTTACTCATGTGCGAGTCCCACTCAAATCCAACCCCTCTCACTCATGAATTTATCCAACCTAAATTTGAAACTACCCAAGGTCCTAGCTTCAATAACCCTACTAGGTAGACTGTTCCACTCGTCAACTACCCTATTTCCAAACCAATACTTTCCTATATCCTTTCTAAATCTAAACTTATCTAATTTGAATCCATTATTGCGGGTTCTCTCTTGGAGAGATATTCTCAAGACCTTATTTATATCCCCTTATCCCCTTTATCGCATATTTTACAGGGAATCTTATAGACACATCCCTCAGCATTTTGGGGGAAATTTTTTATCAAAAGTCTTTTTACTGGATCACGATTTTTAAATACAACTTTAATATTAAAATTCTTAAGAAAGGAAGGCATATCAACCAAGTTTTCATGACATGTATGCCAGGGATGAGGTTCACTTATCCAGGTCTGGGGTGGGGTACTGGCAACTGCAGTGAAGGGAGCTGTTAGAGCTTTAAACTAGAAAAAGTTAGTGGTATGGGTTTTGGGGGAAAAACAGTTAAATCCCTGTGTAGAAATATTATGAGTTCTAGGGGAACTAGTAATAGGCAGAATAAGGTGGATACTGGAAAGCCAATGGCACTTGGTGACAGGACAATAATAGGTATAGTGGAAAACAGAAATGAGTAGGAAGGGTAAAGAGAAAGAACATAAGAACATAAGAACATAAGAAAGGAGGAACACTGCAGCAGGCCTGTTGGCCCATTCTAGGCAGGTCCTTCACATTCCATCCCACTAACAAAATATTTGTTCTTAAGGAATGCAAAATGGAACTCTGTGAACCAATATCTAACATTTTTAATTTATCTCTTCAAACAGGTGTAGTGTCTGATATGTGGAAGATAGCTAATGTAATTTCTATTTTTAAAGCAGGGGACAAGTCACTACCGTCAAACTACCGCCCAATAAGCCTGACCTCGATTGTAGGCAAATTACTAGAGTCAATTATAGCTGATATTATTAGAAGCCATCTAGATAACCATAATTTGATTAATGATACCCAACATGGATTCACGAGGGGCCGTTCCTGCCTATCTAATTTATTAACCTTCTTCAGTAAAGCTTTTGAGGCTGTTGATCACGATAAAGAATTCGATATTGTTTATTTAGACTTTAGTAAGGCTTTTGATAGAGTACCGCACCAGAGACTGTTAAAGAAAGTGGCAGCTCATGGCATTGGGGGAAAAGTGCTGTCATGGATCGAGTCATGGCTCACCAATAGGAAGCAGAGAGTGTGCATAAATGGGGTTAAATCCGAATGGGGACTTGTAACAAGTGGTGTTCCACAGGGATCAGTCTTAGGCCCATTGTTATTTATAATATATATCAATGACCTTGATGAGGAATTACTAGTGATATGAGCAAATTCGCCGACGACACGAAGATAGGTAGGATAATTGATTCAAACATAGATGTCATAGAACTTCAGGAAGATTTAGACAAACTTAATTCGTGGTCAGAAAAGTGGCAGATGCAGTTCAATGTAGATAAATGCAAGGTTCTGAAGCTCGGGAGTGTCCATAACCCAAGCACTTATAAGTTAAATAACGTAGAACTTAGCCATACAGATTGCGAGAAGGACTTGGGGGTGATGGTAAGCAGCAACCTTAAACCAAGACAGCAATGCCTAAGCGTACGTAATAAGGCAAATAGATTACTGGGATTTATATCAAGAAGTGTTAGCAACAGAAGTCCAGAGGTTATATTACAGCTTTATACATCATTAGTAAGGCCTCACCTAGATTACGCAGCTCAGTTCTGGTCTCCATATTACAGAATAGACATAAATTCGTTAGAAAACATTCAGCGTAGAATGACTAAATTAATACATAGCATTAGAAATCTTCCTTACGAAGAAAGATTGAAGACCCTAAAATTACATTCACTTGTAAGGACGTAGAATGAGGGAGACATGATCGAGGTATACAAGTGGAAAATGGGTATTAACAAAGGGGATATAAATAAGGTCTTGAGGATATCTCTCCAAGAGAGAACCCGTAATAATGGATTCAAGTTAGATAAGTTTAGATTTAGAAAGGATATAGGAAAGTATTGGTTTGGAAATAGGGTAGTTGATGAGTGGAACAGTCTGCCTAGTAGGGTTATTGAAGCTAGGACCTTGGGTAGTTTCAAATTTAGGTTGGATAAATTCATGAGTGAGAGGGTTGGATTTGAGTGGGACTCGCGCATGAGTGGGTAGAATTGTCAAAGCTTATTTCTTGGGTAGCATTGAAAATTGGGTTGAGCAAATATTCTGTTAGTGGGACGGATTGTGAAGGACCTGCCTAGTATGGGCCAACAGGCCTGCTGCAGTGTTCCTCCTTTCTTATGTTCTTATGTTCTTAAATCTAAACTTATCTAACTTGAATCCATTATTGCGGGTTCTCTCTGGAGAGATACCCTCAAGACCTTATTTATATCCCCTTTGTTAATACCTATTTTCCACTTGTATACCTCGATCATGTCTTCCTCATTCTACGTCCTTACAAGTGAATGTAATTTAAGGGTCTTCAATCTTTCTTCGTAAGGAAGATTTCTAATGCTATGTATTAATTTAGTCATTCTACGCTGAATGTTTTCTAACGAATTTATGTCCATTCTGTAATATGGAGACCAGAACTGAGCTGCGTAATCTAGGTGAGGCCTTACTAATGATGTATAAAGCTGTAATATAACCTCTGGACTTCTGTTGCTAACACTTCTTGATATAAATCCCAGTAATCTATTTGCCTTATTACGTACGCTTAGGCATTGCTGTCTTGGTTTAAGGTTGCTGCTTACCATCACCCCCAAGTCCTTCTCGAATCTGTATGGCTAAGTTCTACGTTATTTAACTTATAAGTGCTTGGGTTATGGACACTCCCGAGCTTTAGAACTTTGCATTTATCTACATTGAACTGCATCTGCCATTTTTCTGACCAGGAATTGAGTTTGTCTAAATCCTCCTGTAGTTCACTGACATCTACGTCTGAATCGATTATCCTACCTATCTTCGTGTCATCAGCGAATTTGCTCATATCACTAGAAATTCCCTCGTCAAGGTCATTTATATATTATAAACAACAATGGGCCCAAACCGATCCCTGAGGAACGCCACTTGTTACAGATCCCCACTCCGATTTAACCCCATTTATGCACACCCTCTGCTTCCTATTGGTGAGCCATGACTCGATCCATGACAACACTTTTCCCCAATGCCATGAGCAGCCACTTTCTTAACAGTCTCTGATGTGGTACTCTATCAAAAGCCTTACTAAAATCCAAATAAACGATATCGAATTCTTTATCATTATCAACTGCCTCAAAAGCCTTACTGAAAAAGTTAATAAATTAGTTAGGCAGGAACGGCCCTGATGAATCCATGCTGAGTATCATTAATCAAATTATGCCTATCGAGATGGCTTCTTATGTTATCAGCTATAATCGACTCTAGTAATTTGCCTACAATTGATGTTAGACTTATTGGGCGGTAATTTGATGGTCGACTTGTCCCCTGCTTAAAAATAGGAATTACATTAGCCATCTTCCACGTATCCGGCACTACACCTGTTTGAAGAGATAGGTTAAAAATGTTAGTTAAGGATTCACAGAGTTCTATTTTGCATTCCTTAAGAACCCTTGAAAAAGCTCATCAGGGCCTGGCGATTTATTTTGCTTCAAACGGTCTATCTGTTTGATAACCTTTTCGCTAGTGACTGTGATACTACATAATTTATCTTCTTCAGGCCCACTAAAATAACTAATTCTTGGGATATTATTAGTGTCTTCCTGAGTGAAAACCGAGAGAAAATAATTATAAAAAATAGAGCACATTTCATTCTCTTTGTCAGTAAGATACCCATAATTATTTTTAAGGGGACCTATCTTATCTCTAACTTTTGTTCTATACACCTGGAAAAACTTTTGGGTTAGTTTTCGAATCCTAGCAACTTTAATTTCGTAGTCCCGTTTAGCTTTTCTTATCCCCTTTTTAACGTCCCTCTTAATGTCAATATACTGACTCATAAGATGACCCTCACCTCTTTTGATACGCCTTTAAATGTATATTACACCAATAGTTGTAGTGCTAGGAATAAGATGAACGAGTTGAGATTAGTTGCTAGTGCGGGTAATATTGATGTTTTTGCAATAACTGAGACATGGTTTAATATGAAAGATCGGGGGAAGGGGGCACTCTATGTCCGTGATCATTTAAATTGATGCATAAAAACGGGTAAAAAGTCTGAAATAATACATACAGAGTCTGTCTGGATAGAATTTTTAGATGGGTGTGAACAATTTATTTTAGGCGTGATATATCGTCCTCCAAACTTAGATAGGGAACAAGGGAGACTACTTTGGGAGGAAATTGTTAAGGCCACAAGGCACGATAACGTAGTAATTCTAGGGGACTTTAACTTTAGTCAAATTGATTGGAATTTCTTGACAGGGAATTTAGAATCTAACGACTTTTTAGAAGTAGTTCAGGATTGTTTTTTGAAGCAGTTTGTGACAGAACCTACAAGGGGAAATAACCTACTTAACTTGGTTCTTGCAAACAAGGAAACCCTATTTATTAATTTAGAAATTACAGAGGAACTCGGCACAAGCGACCACAAATCAATTACCTTTAACTTTGAATGAATGTACAATAGTAGGATAACTCAGTAACGGTCCCAGATTTTCGCTTAGTAGATTACAATGGGATTAGAGAACACTTATCTTCTGTGGACTGGGGTGAAGAAGAGAGCTATCAATATGACAGTTTTCTTAACACTATACAGGCTGCCCAAAGAACATTTATCCCATATAAAGGAATTAGATCAAGTAGAAATGACCCAAAATGGATGAATAATAGGCTCAAATAATAGGGCAGAAGAAAGGAATTTATAGGCGCATAAAAAGAGGTGAGGGTCATCTTATAAAACAGTATACTGACATTAAGAGGTACGTTAAAAAGGGGATAAGAAAAGCTAAATGGGACTAAGAAATTAAAGTTGCTAGGGATTTAAAAACTAACCCAAAAAGTTTTTTCCAGGTTTATAGAACAAAAGTTAGAGATAAGATAGGTCCCCTTAAAAATAACTCTGGGCATCTTACTGACAAGGAGAATGATATGTGCTCTATTTTTAATATTTATTTTCTCTCTGTTTTCACACAGGAAGAAGATAAATTATGTAATATCACAATCACTAGTGAAATGGTTATGAAACAAGTATACCGACTGAAACAAAATAAATCGCCAGGCCCTGATGAGCTTTTTGCAAGGGTTCTTAAGGAATGCAAAATGGAACTCTGTGTACCATTAACTAACATGTTTAATTTATCTCTTCAAACAGGTGTAGTGTCTGATATGTGGAAGATGGCTAATGTAATTCCTATTTTTAAAGCAGGGGACAAGTCACTACCGTCAAATTACCGCTCAATAAGCCTGACCTCAATTGTAGGCAAATTACTAGAGTCCATTATAGCTGATATTATAAGAAGCCATCTGAATAAACATAATTTGATTAATGATACTCAGCATGGATTCACGAGGGGCCGTTCCTGCCTATCTAATTTATTAACTTTCTTCGGAAAAGCTTTTGAGGCTGTTGATCATGATAAGGAATTTGATATTGTTTATTTAGATTTTAGTAAGGCTTTTGATAGAGTACCGCACCAGAAACTGTTAAAGAAAGTGACAGCTCATGGCATTGGGGGAAAAGTGCTGTCATGGATCGAGTCATGGCTCACCAATAGGAAGCAGAGAGTGTGCATAAATGGGGTTAAATCCGAATGGGGACTTGTAACAAGTGGTGTTCCACAGGGATCAGTCTTAGGCCCGTTGTTATTTATAATATATATCAATGACCTTGACGAGGGAATTACTAGTGATATGAGCAAATTCGCCGACGACACGAAGATAGGTAGGATAATTGATTCAAACATTGATGTCATAGAACTTCAGGAAGATTTAGACAAACTTAATTCGTGGTCAGAAAAGTGGCAGATGCAGTTCAATGTAGATAAATGCAAGGTTCTGAAGCTCGGGAGTGTCCATAACCCAAGCACTTATAAGTTAAATAACGTAGAACTTAGCTATACAGATTGCGAAAAGGACTTGGGGTGATGGTAAACAGCAACCTTAAACCAAGACAGCAATGCCTAAGCTACGTAATAAGGCAAACATATTACTGGGATTTATATCAAGAAGTGTTAGCAACAGAAGTCCAGAGGTTATATTACAGCTTTATACATCGTTAGTAAGGCCTCACCTAGATTACGCAGCTCAGTTCTGGTCTCCATATTATAGAATGGAAAAAATTCATTAGAAAACATTCAGCGTAGAATGACTAAATTAATACATAGCATTAGAAAACTTCCGTATGAAGAAAGATTGAAGACCCTAAATTACATTCACTTGTAAGGCGAAGAATGAGGGAGACATGATCGAGGTATACAAGTGGAAAATGGGTATTAACAAAGGGGATATAAATAAGGTCTTGAGGATATCTCTCCAAGAGAGAACCCGCAATAATGGATTCAAATTAGATAAGTTTAGATTTAGAAAGGATATAGGAAAGTATTGGTTTGGAAATAGGGTCGTTGATGAGTGGAACAGTCTGCCTAGTAGGGTTATTGAAGCAAGGACCTTGGGTAGTTTCAAATTTAGGTTGGATAAATTCATGAGTGAGAGGGGTTGGATTTGAGTGGGAATTGCACATGAGTAAATAGATGTTGAATTGTCTGGGACCTCGAATGTTGATATCAAAGCTTATTTCTTGGGTAGCATTGAATATTTGCAAATATTCTGTTAGTGGGATGGAATGTGAAGGACTTGCTTAGTATGGGCCAACAGGCTTGCTGCAGTGTTCCTCCTTTTTTATGTTCTTATGTAGTTGAATAGGGTTGGTTGTCCCTTTTTGGATTGTAAAAAGTATTTCTAGCTATTTTAAAAGATTTATCAATTACGTTTCTTGGGTATTTTAAATCATTAGCTATTTCATAAATTTTTGAGATTTCTTCATCTATGAACTCTGGACTACAAATACGTAAAGCTCTCAAAAACAGTATTATTCTTGTACAAAACCAGCCCTTTCACGGCCTCGGAGCCTTCATCGCATGCAAATCCGTGACGCGGAACGCACGATAAGGAGCAGGAAAACTAGATTCCCACCGGTTTCCGAAAATCTCTCTCGTCCGACATTTGGTTCTATACATTACTGCACTAATGCCATGTATCCGCTCATCGCCACTCTCCGCACGGAGCACCCACCACATATATATGTAATCTGTAATCAAGTAGCCTAGCGCATGTCTTACGTCTGACTGCACTCCCCTCACGTCGAGACTCAAGGTATGCAAAGGAGATAACCGATCGCCGCCTACCCAACGTATTACTTTACCTAACCACGTACGTACCGATTCTAAACAATTACAGAAATAAGTCGCATAATAAACAGTCTAAACTTCGCCGCAAAATGCGCAATATGGCTCCTCTCGAAGACGTCTGTTACACAGAACCACTCCCGACGGCAAAATATCGTGGATAAACTTGAATATTACTTCTCGCACGACAGGTCGTAGCCGCAACTGATGGAAAAACCGCCATATTTCACTCCACGCATACAACGGATATATGCCTTGTACCGTCGCCACCCTGCACTGCAGTCACACCCGAGTTAAAACGCGCAACTTACACCGCCGCGGGTCGGGGAGGAATGGCAAAACACGTAACATGTCTATGCTAAGCTGTCGATCTTTTCCCCGCACCCACACACAAATGTGTTGATATGCCCCCGCTAGACCACCTCTCTCGCTCCCTAACATACGCACACAGTGTTCTTAACAAATACCCCTAACATCATCCGCGGAAAATCGATCACTCCCGCCCTCCAAGCCCTCCCGCCCTCCAAGCCTCAACAAACTCCCCGCCCTCCCAGTCCTCCCCGCCCTCCCCGCCGTTCAGGTAAAGACACCACATCACGACGCATCCAGTGACAACCACTCTCCCAGATATACCGATACACCCGATCTAAAATCCGCTTCATTTCCACCGTGCACAGAGGGTAGTACTGCACCAGGTGCCATACTTTAGGAAACAATACACAATTGGATACTATGACACACTATCGTAGAGTTAACCCTCCAGAGCGCAGCCTCTCTATCCTTTTAATAACTTTCTCTGCTACCGCTCGTGAATTCAATTCCTGTGCATCCCTGATACTCTCTGTATGTATAATACCACATATGGTTAGCTGACCCTTAACTGTCCATGAACAAGTAGAAGGCATCTGTTCCTTCGTCCAGGACCCCACTAACAACAACCCTGACTTACTAACATTACTTCTCATCCCTGTCGCGGTACCGTATACACCAATCATATCAGACATCCCTATTAGACTTTTTACATCACGCACCAGGATAGACGTGTCATCAACGTAGCCTACGATATCCATCGGCTCGCACGATGGGAAGAAAGGCCGTGGTACTAAATGATAACTGGTTACCGCTTTATAAAATGGATTCTGTAGAAGCGCGAATAGTATTTGGGATAACGGGCAACCCTGACGGATCCCGCGCCTCAACTCGAGGCGACGCCCTAATCTTCCATTAACTTGAACCCGGAAACTTGACCCACGATACAAAGTTTGTGTCCACTGTATTATGTCATTTCCAAACCCTTGTCGTTCCATCAACTCCCATAACGCTGTACGTTCAACGTTATCAAACGTAGCTTTCCAATCCATGATAAAATCACTAATACACCCCTTACCGTGACGCATCGAACGCCCTGGTACTCCATATTGTCCACTGTGTAAGACCTTGTCCAATACCGTCTTCAATCTATTCGCCAACACCTTGGCGAATAATTTATAATCCGCGTTCAACAGTGTTATTACTCCGCCTTTTTAGGAACTAGGACCACGATTCCTGTACTCTGCGAGTCACCTAGCTGGCCACTCATCCTCATTTCGTTAATCAAACGCACAAAAAAACTTTTAGCACCTCCCAAAACTCAAAGTAAAACTCGAAAGGGAGACCGTCGCTTCCCGGCGACTTACCAACATTCCTCCCACTGAGTGCCGTCCACACCTCCTCACATCCCACTGAGTGCCGCCCACACCTCCTCACATCCCACTGAGTGCCGTCCACACCTCCTCACATCCCACTGAGTGCCGCCCACACCTCCGCAGTATGAATGTGTGCACCAAGTTCTCGCCGATCGTCTTCACTTAGCTGACTCTCTTCCCAATCCTTAACTACTTCTAAAGCTTCGCGACAGACGCCGTGACTGTCGCACGTCTAGCAAAAATGCTCGTCTGCATAAGCTCCCATGCCTTCAGTACTCGTGAGGACCGTCCCTACGGAGTACTCTCCCACATCTTGCTGTACTCGTAAACTCGTTACAGTCATCGCCGTACGACGTTTACCCTGCTCGCGAAGAACGTAAGCCGACGGCTGATTGCCCCACAAAACCTCTTCTAAACCAGCTGCTACTCGGGATCCATTGAACAACACATTTTGTAACTCGCGGATCTCCTCTATTAATGCACGTATGGACGCCACTGGATACGTCGCTCGCGGCATATAACATTCTTGCAATTGAGACCTGAGATAGTTTAACCTACCATACCGCAACCTGATGACCTCCTTACCCACTGAACGAAAGAATCCCTGAACGGCAGGTTTACCCTCGCTGTCCCACCACTGTACCACACTCCCGAGATGCTTCCTAGTTCCCCACACTTGCTTCCACATACTAGCAAACAATACACGTATTTCCTGCTCTCGTAATAAGCTAACATTTAACTTCCAATACCCAGGAAACAACCGTGGTAAGCCGTCCCACGACAATCGCGTCACCACTGCCCGATGATCAGTAAATGGGACCGCGCACGTTACCACTAGTGGCGTTACATACACTCGATCAAGTCTTGCGGCATATTCCCGCCGCACAGTTTTTGCTAATTGACCAATTTTATTATAGATCTTCAGCCCCTCAATAAAGGTTCCCTGACGCCATTGAGGAAGCTTCTATTCCAAAGTACTGGATCTGTCCTCCCTTTCCTTGGATCGAATCTGAATGACTCACTTTCTCCAAGGCGTGTGATCCCTAACGGAGTTAATGCTCCCCACTTGAACATAATGATAATAATAATAATAATAATAATATTAATAATAATAATTTATTATTATTATTATTGTTATAGAACGTAAGGAAAATAACTGTAACTTATTCATTAATTCGTTTATTTATATAAACAGTACAAAATGTGCATATTAGCTACCGCATCAATACAACACAGAGGTAAGTCAGTAAATGCATTAATTGCTAGCACTCATAAAGCCTCTATACGTTGAGTTTGTTATTCCAATGTGTGGTGTATGTGTGGTGTATGTTGGTGTATGTGTGTGGTGTTGTATGTTGTGTTGTGTGTGTTTTGTGTGTGTAGGGTTTGTTTGTGTGGTGTGTGTTATGTTGTTGTGTTGTGTATGTGTGATGTTGTTGGTGTTGATGTATGGTGATGTGATGTTGTGTGTTTGATGTTATGTGTGGTGTTGATGTTGTATGGTGTGTGATGTTATGTGTGTGTTGATGTTGTGTGGTGTTGATGTTATGTTGGTGTTGATTTGTGTGGTTTTGATGTTATGTGTGGTGTTGATGTTATGTGTGATGATGTTATGTGTGGTGTTGATGTTGTGATGTGATGTTGATGTTATGTGTGGTGTTGATGTTATGTGTGGTGTTGATGTTGTGTGGTGTTGATGTTATGTGTGGTGTTGATGTTGTGTGGTGTTGATGTTATGTGTGGTGTTGATGTTGTGTGGTGTTGATGTTATGTGTGGTGTTGATGTTGTGTGGTGTTGATGTTATGTGTGGTGTTGATGTGTGGTGTTGATGATGTGGTGTTGATGTTATGTGTGGTGTTGATGTTGTGGTGTTGGTGATGTTGGTGTGTTGATGTTATGTATGGTGTTATGTTGTGTGGTGTTGATGTTATGTATGGTGTTGATGTTATGTTGGTGTTATGTGTATGTATGTGTTGATGTTATGTTGGTGTTGATGTTATGTATGGTGTTGATGTTATGTATGGTGTTGATGTTATGTTGTGTTGATGTTATGTATGGTGTTGATGTTATGTATGGTGTTGATGTTATGTATGGTGTTGATGTTATGTATTGTGTTGATGTTATGTATGGTGTTGATGTTATGTATGTGTTGATGTTATGTGTGGTGTTGATGTTATGTATTGTGTTGATGTTATGTATGGTGTTGATGTTATGTATTGTGTTGATGTTATGTATGGTGTTGATTTTATGTATAGTGTTGATGTTATGTGTGGTGGCTGTGGCTGTACTTTCTACAGTTTCATAATATGAAGATGATGTCAGCATTGTGTAGCCGTTACAATAATATTACATCACTAGTTTTACCCAGACATTACAGATTGATGATGTTACGACTGGAGGAAGACATCACCGCTGGAGGAAGATGTCAACACCAGATGCAGACATCACCGCTAGAAGAAAACATCACCACCAGAGGCAGACATCACCGCTAGAGGAAACATCACACCAGAGGCAGACATCACCGGCAGAGGAAGATATCAACACCAGAGGCAGACATCACCGCTAGAGGAAGACATCAACACCAGAGGCAGACATCACCGCTAGAGGAAGACATCAACACCAGAGGCAGACATCACCGGCAGAGGACGATATCAACACCAGAAGCAAACATTAACACAGAGGGAGACATCAACACCAGAGGCAGACATCAACGCCAGAGGCAGACATCAACGCCAGAGGCAGACATCAACGCCAGAGGCAGACATCAACACCAGAGGAAGACATCACCACCAGAGGCAGACATTACCCCAGGAAAACATCAACATCACTAAAAGCCCTCATCAACACTGGAAGACATCAGCACCACTGAGAGACATCATCAACACTGAGAGACATCATCAACACGGAGAGACATCATCAACACTGAGAGACATCATCAACACTGAGAGACATCATCAACACGGAGAGACATCATCAACACTGGAAGACATCATCAACACTGATAGACATCATCAACACTGAGAGACATCATCAACACAGGAAGATATCGGCACCACTGAGAGACATCATCACCACTGAGTGACATCACCATCACTGGAAGACATCAGCACCACTGAGAGACATCAACATCATTGGAAGACATCAACACCACTGAGAGACATCAACATTAGAAGACATTACAACAATTAATGATGTTATAATGGCTATAAAAATACATATTTAAATAGGTTACATCAAACAATATTAAAACACAGTAAACAAAGCTTAATAAATAAGGATAAATAAAGACATGGAATGTCAGCAAACACAATAAAATATAAATGCCACACCATCCACTTCTATAATATTTTAACATCATGAAAACCTGGTAAATATTCAACCTGAAGTAGCCTGATTTGTCTCTAGATTGATACTTATACCTGTTTGAAACAAGAACACACTTGCAATAAGTAACAAAGAGACTTGCAATAACACATAACAGAAGATTAAAACCAACGAACAACTCAGGTACACAATAAAGCCTTACAATCTAAAGTTAAAGCATTTTTATATATGTATGTATTTCAATAAGTTGAAACGTGAACAGCACTCTGTTCCTGCGCACAGTGAATCCATCAGCGACCAGCGAAGAGGCGGGGCCAGGAGCTGAGACCCCTGCAACCACATATAGATGAGAACATATACAGTAAGTGACAATTATTACGCGCCGGTATACTCAGACATTCTTATGAACTTAAACGCCCTACTATGCACGCAGATGCTCTACTATGCATGCAGACGTCCTTACTTTGCACGCAGATGCTCCACTATGCACGCAGACGTCCTACTATGCCTGCAGACTCCCTACTATGCATGTAGAAGCCCTACTAAGAACGCAGATGGGCTATACCGACTGCCTTGCAAACTAGGAAACCAGAAACGCATTTAATTTCTACTGTCTCGTCTTGACAATTCAGACACACCTTTGGCCTCTACTAACGCCTTCCTTAACCGCACCCAGGATAATCTTACCCACAATACCTAACAAATACCTCTACCTTCATTCTCTCTCCTCCACACAAACTCGCTCCACCGATCTACCCTCCCCAACCAAAGCTTCGTCATGGCACTCAGGTTCAAAGACTGTCCTGGCACCCCCATACCCCCACACTCCTGCCACTAGACACCTACCTTCCCCTTTCACCCTAGAAAACAGGACCCCTCACGATTCTCCTTCAACCTCCACGCACCCTAGAGAGACAGTCCCATGCCACACACACTACACAGTAAGGGATCAGTGGAAGAATATTAAAGTTATGATACACAAACACAAATATCACTGTAAACAAGAACTGAAAAGTATGGGATATTATTATTGTTTATATTTTTATTATTATTATAGTCACGTAACGTGCAAAACTCATGTGGTTGGAAAACTGGCTACTCGATCCTCCTTGTGCTAACTCAGATATGATACTCTTGCAGTAGGCGTTTCCTTTTTAAAAGTGCATAGGAGAGAATACTGGAAATGAAATAAAATATAATAGTCACAGACGATGCAAAACTCTCAGAAGTTATACCGAATGGAATATTCACTGAGAGGTATCATACAGTAAGATAAGTGAAATCTTTAAGTGACAAACCTCTGCAGTGGAGAGCTTACAGACTATGCAGTAATAATAAGTCATTTATATTCCATCGTCAATACTAGGAAGGCCAAACACAAGAGGAGAACAACAGAGCAGTGACAGAATTCCTGGAAGAAGTAAATTTAAAAGTGTATAAAACTATGAAAAACTATTAATCTCAATAAAGAAATTGTAACCAAAGGCGCAGATAAGCCACAGGTTCGTTAGAAAACACTTTTGTTTAGTCTTGGGGTGGTAAGTCAATAGGGCAAAGTGGATAAAGTGTGACGGAGGAAAACACTAAGTGGTTCCTAGTGTAGGTATGATAGTGTCCCAGAAGTCAGGAATCAGTAAAGCTGATTGTTAGTAGTTAAGAGGTGGGACCAGGTCAGGAGCTACGACTCGACTTTCACAATCTAAACTAGGTAAGTACACACCCACACCTACACACAGTCGAACAGCTATGGAAGTGTGTGCCCCTAGCAACTGTAAGAACTATATTGACGAACTTCTTAACATAGTCATTCACAACGAAATGTGTCAGATATGTGATAGGTAACATAACTCCAGCCTGGAGCCTCCATCTTATCCAGCATACAATAAAATTAAAGAATGGATAGAGTTTCGTAACGAAACAGCTCCTCCTGACATTGAGAGGTTAGATTAGGTTTGGTAAGATTCGTCAGGAAACAGAACAAGTGTTTCCTGACGCGGGTCTAAGTCACGTGATTACCCACCACAAGAGCTTTTGTTCATTTGACCTAGGTCTTCCGCTGGCTTACCAGTCCTTCTTAAAAACTGATATTTTATTATATATTAGCTGAAAGGCCTAACAAACGAGAGTTAAAAGAACTGATCCTGAAGACTAGGCGATAGAAGAACCAGTAGACAGACACAATAACGTACAGAGCTGCTGGAGGAGACAAAGAGAGACTGAAAGGAAGGTATGGGGCACTGGGGGATATATAAACCACATGCAGAACAGTAAGAAAACTTTCTCATCCTTAGGTTACCAAGGAATCAGTGTAACTGGTTTATGTATTGGATGTGAATAGCGGCTCCAGAAGCTGAGACCACCTCGCTAATCATAAATGTGTGAATAACTAGTTGAAATGATTGAGCACGCACGCACGCACGCACACACACACACACATACAACTCCATATATCACATACCACTGTACAACACCACATATCACATACCACTGTACAACACCACGTATCACATACTATCATACAACACCACATATCACATACTATCATACAACACATATCGCAAAGCATCATACAACACCACATATCACATACCACCATACAACACCACGTATCACATACTATCATACAACTCCACATATCACATACCACCATACAACACCACATACCACCATACAACACCACACACCACCATATTCAATTCAATTGAATTCAACTTTATTTCTCATAATATTACAAAGTGGGGTGTACATATGGTATTTATGCATTTTATGAAATTTATATTACAAGAAGGCCAATAATATGCCTAGGTATGCCTAGGCATTTCAGGCAGTCTTATGATAGATCTTACTCAATAGTGACACAATGATTACATATACTGATATAAAGGTTAGGTAATTGTAGTGATTAACTAGGTTTACAAAATTGAGGTACTGTAGTTCAAACATTTAAGAATTTAACAATTAGTTTATATATTAATGGTAAAGGTGATGTATTGGCATAATACAGTTTCTATATTGGAGTGTCTTAGGCAAACTTATGACTTCCCTACCCGGTGAGCCGATGCCGGGTCGCCAAATTGGAAGAGACCCGGGCCGGGATCCATACCGGCAAATCACATAGAATACAATAGAAACTTATGACTAGCTTAAGAATTATGAAGCAATAGTTGTATTAGAATTTTGGCTGCAGTCATGTGCAAATTAAGGGGAATCACAGATATCAATAAGTGTATTTTGCTGTGGATATGTGCAAGATAAAGTAATTTTCATGTGGTTAGCTACTGGTTGGGTGCGTAAGTGAGATAAGATGTTTTTAACGGTGCTTTTGAAAATGGAGTTTGTGTTTGCAGTTCTAGAGTTTTCAGGCAGGAGTTCCAGATTTTAGGCCCTTTTATGTACATTGAATTTTTGTATAGATTTAGTCGGACACGGGAATGTCAAAGAGATGTTTGTTCTGGTATTATGTCTATGGGTCCTGTCACAACTGTCAA
>WNWK01040380.1:0-17003 GCA_009830355.1 Cherax destructor | reverse complement strand
TCCGATGAAAATAGAGATGTCGTCCAAGATGGTATGGAAAACAGTAGAGCGGAATTTTGGTTCTTGAAAACAGACAAAAACAAGGAAACTGGGAGAGCAAAACCTGAAGCTGTCCCTGATTACACCTCAGGCTTCATATATTCCTCTGTAAATAAGCCATGATCGGCTAAGAGAGCTAACTAATATTTTGCAGGTGTCTATGGACTAGGAGGGTCAGTAAAGTCAACTTGCGGGGGCAATGGGCAACTAGTAAGGAGTGAAGTATTGTGATGACGTGAAAAAGGTGGTGTGAAGAAAGCCGTGGAAGGTGAGTATGGGTAGTGTTGGGGGACTGACCTGTGTACATCATAGGTGTTGTCTTCTCAATAAACGTGGAGATGGCATCAATACTCTCATATGAGAGAGAAGACGGAGAGAGCTTGGCGGCGGAGGGAGAATATGTAGTTTGGGTAAAAAGTAGAGAGACAACGGAAGACACCAAAGAAAGAGTAGAGGTGTATTGGCAGGCAGAAATTTCGGGAGGGACAGGCGAGGGGGCACCTGTACTTGGAGATGGATGAACCTTCACAGCAGCATCAGAAGCATCTCCAGGTAAAGGCCTAGACTTAGAGACAGGGAGAGAAGAAGGTTTGGGCATGTCATGTGGTTTAGGGGTTGAAGGCGATTTGGATGTAAAAGAAAATGTAGAGTTCGGAGAATAAGGATATATGGCTGTGAGGGAAAAGTTCAATAGATGGAGTAGTGAAAGTATAAACTGTATGGTGACGGTAGTTTGTCGGGAAGTCTGCTTGTTAAAGGTAGGGTGGATGTCTAGCTCCCACTCCCCCACCCCCTCCTCCTTTACGAGATGACGTGGAGGAATCACTTGACTGGCTGCCATCAAACCTGTAAGTATGCGTTCCTTCCCTTTATTATTTATTCATTTAGGCACTTAGATTCTTGAGTTAATTCACCTTTCTTTTTAAGGACATAAGCCTATTGTTGAGTTTATCAACGTTGTAACTGTATTTGTTTTTCATATAGCCTTGATTTGTCGGCATGGGTCATCAACACAGGCGAGGTTAAGATAAGGACAGCAGGGATCTGCAAAGATCAGGCGAGTAACTGAACAAATCTACCTACCCTGGTCGACCCACCTTCCACCTGCAGCTACACTTACAGTTACTCATCATTCTCCAAGTGGTGACTACACAAGCATTCCTGGTGTCGTGACAGATTCTTACGTGAGACTTACCATCGTGAGGTGGATCCTTCGTCTGTTTAAATCATGTCCAGCTGTGAAACAAGTCCCCTTCGTCAACAACGGCTTAAGTTCCCAAAAATCAGTCAAAGCTGTGTCAAGAACATCAGCACATCACCATTCTACACCCAACATCTGTATATAAATTAGCTTTCGAATCACGTATTTTTATATATTTCATTTTTCATTTTTCTTCAAGTAGGGCTAATTTTCATGTTTAATTGTTTTAATTCTTTTAATAAAAGTGTTTATATTCTCATGTTATTATGTTTTCAATTATTTATTTCCATAAGGAGTAAGCCTTCACAATGGTGTCGGGTTAGAATAGAGGGGAAGCTGAGACTTTGGAACATGTGAGAGGGATGATTATGAAGTAGGTTCAGTAAGAGATGATGAGGTTGGAACCTCAGAGAGCAGGACCGTAAAAGGGTTGGGCACTGAGATGACTGCCTAAGTAAAGGGCACAGGGGCCCTTGTGGAAACGGGCACCACCGAATAAGTCCGGGGACGTCTAACGACCATGGAATAAGAGAGGCGTGGGGATCTCCTTTGGAGCGGAGATGGGAAACTGCCATGGCGTAAAAGAGGCACTCTTTCTCTAATACAACAGATCTCGTTTTCTCGTAAGAAAATCGGGCAATGGCAACAAAAATGGCCGGGTGCGCTTCTTTACAGTTAAGAGGATGACTAGAGAATGGACTGTTATGGTCAGCAGCACCACAGCCACGACATTCTACCTCTCACCTGCAATATTTCACCGGGTAGCCGAAGCACCAGCATTTTCGACATTGTTGCAGGATATGGATCACCTCCTGCATTAGTCGGCTTTGTTCAGCTACGTAAACAGATGGTGGCAGTTCACTGCTGTCAAAAGTATTCCTCGATATATTGAATGATAGCGTCTGCGCCCGCGGGCAGGGAGTATATAAATGTCAGCTTTAATAATCGGGAGATTCTGGAGCTCGAGTTGCTCCAGAATGTTGTCATTACACGCGAGAAAGTCGCACTGTACGATAGTATGTGAAAGTATAATAGATCCACAGCAAGAATTTAGAAGATGTGCTTGCAAATAGTAAGTGGTGCGTTGTCAACATCAAGAAGTGGATTATATGCCTGTTCTGCATTTTCAACTGACAATGTGTGTCACTCTTAGGAATGTGGAAGGAAATGTTCTGCAAAAGATGGCAGAAGAATGCCTTGCTAATGCTGTTGTCAGAAAGATAGAAGTTGTTCGGAGCATAAAGAATTTTGTCCAAGAAGGACTTCGAAACATAGAGCATAAGGGAAGTAATTCCTTAGTCGAGGTCGTGTGTACGATCCGAAAATCGACGCACTGCATGTGGAGAACCCACATTCATATTCAAAGCCGTGCAGAGGTTATAAGTGCCTAAAGGGTCGGATGGAACCGGGGTGCCAGATCGTTCCCCGGAGGAGATACTGGGTTGGAAGAATGGTCCGAAGGAGTGTCAGAGTCACTTCAGGATGAATATGAAATTCGTATACAGTACTGACATGTTGATAACATGTCGGTACAATATAACAATTTCATATTCACTCTGTCAGACATTGCATCACAACAGTATCATGGTACACAAAACAGCTTGGACAACTTTTTCAAGTGAGAAGAGATAGATTTGAAAGGGACCTGCCCTCGCAGTGATTATCTTTCTTCTACTATTGGACTACACATCACCTTCTGACAGTGTATAAGTATCCATACTATCGTTTCAGCTTCACATTGTTCCAGACTATGGAACAAAACTCTTCTCCAGGCTGAAGGACTGACCATCTCAAAACTACGTTTATTAAGGGTGATGGACTGATTACATCGTCTTTACATCTTCTTTAATTCATGTATATGTAAAACTTATCGGAATAAAGATACTTAACTGATGTGCACATGTCTTACTTGTCAACATCTCAGTAGGAGATGCTACAGGAAAGGGCCCGGGAGGAGGCAAGTCACGGTTATGGGTCTCCATGATAAGTGTCCCCTTGTTTATTTAAAAAAAAGTGGAATAAAAGGGTGAGGGATGGTGGGAATGTGGAGGGATAGATCCCAGGAGGAAAAGAACTGTCAACCACCTTCAAGCCCAAAAAGACCCACAGAGCATCCAGCAGAGCAGATGCTACGTGGAACCCATACCATATCCTACCCATCATGCCAGTAAACCAGTAATCCAGGATGGCAACCTCCCATCCGCCGAGCTACCTCGGTGGACAAAACAGAGGGCGGCCGCAAATCCGCTACAAGGTATACTTCCATTGGCCACCACCTCCCGAAACCAACAGGCAGCCCCCATAGATACTCCCGTCACCTGAGGGAAACCCTGAGCCACCCACTGAACTTCAGAGGGAAAATGGGACAGCCACAGATGATCCAAATTCCACAGCAAACACCATTAAGAACCTCAACAAAGCTTTCTCCACCCTCGACAAAGCTTTCCCTAACCTAGGAGCTTGAATTTCAGAGGGGAAGACCCCAAAGGCTAAAAGCAGGGAAGGAAGGAGAGGAGACGGATGGGGAAACGACAGAGAAGGGAAACGAGGGATGGAAAGGATAGGGTAGGAAATGGGGTGTTGGGGTAATTAGGTTCGGTAAGAGGAAGACCGAAGGGTCCAATTCCTCAGACCAAAAGCCTCAACTCGATGAAGAGAACAAGGCGAAAAAAACTGCTAGGTGAATTACATACCTCGATGGCACTGGGCCTAGATAACATCTTTCTTTGGCTCCTGAGAGAGGGAGCAGAAGCACTGTGTGCACAGTTAACAATAATGATTAATAAAGCAATCGAAACATGGCAACTCGCAATTTTACGAAAGGAAACAGACAGGCAGCATTAAACTACAGACTAGTTTTGCTGACATGTATAGTATGTAAAGTCAGGTGAAGAGTGGTGGAGAAAGTGGAAAAGTTTGCAACAAGACTAGTCCCGGAACTAAAGGAAAAATCCTACTAGGAGATTTTAAGGGAGCCGAACCTGACGACACTGGAGGACAGGAGGGAAGACGTGATAACAACGTATGGGAAAAAAATCATAATTGGAGTAACATTTACTCTCCTTATAAGAACAGATTAACTTTCGAAAATGGGTAAATGTTCAACTTAATTTGACTTTTTTTAGAAATACCTGAAGGGGGGCTTCTAAGAAGTTGTCTGAAATTATTTTTTTCTTCTTTTCGATTTTATTTTGCACCAAACTGAAAAACGATATTATCCAATTAGCATTTTCATGTGCCATATAAGCAAAGTTCTTAAACCTATTCCTAGCATCATTAAAAGATTCTGATAACTTCCAAAATCCTCAGCGGCGGAGCTTCAGACGTTAATGGAAGGTTTCATGATATACGATGACAGCGGAGAGTAAAGCTGAAGTGTGTGGATGCATTAACGATTTTCTAGTAATATAAATTCCAGTTTGCCACTTCTGACCTACTTCAACATTTATTATATACATACTGCGTGGAGGCAAATTTGTTAACGTCGTACAATGGAAAAATTAGAAATCGATAGAATCCGTACAATAACTAGAGAATGATTCATCTGATCGGCTTCACATTTTCACCACTGGTGTAGTTTCCAGAGCACGAGGCTGACGCTGCCATTACGTAGCATAAGTCATAACTTGCCAATTCTACTGGATAAATAGTAAAATTTGTTTTTAATTCAATTAGGAATGTTTCTGTTTATCTTGAAAATATTATAGACGATACATTCTAAAATAAGTCTGATAACCCTAACGTTTGTCCGAATAATTTACTTATTTAATGTTTAATGTTTTACTGAAATAGTTTTTTTTTTTCTTATCGGCTTCAAACTTGTATTCCAGATGGACATTATTAAAACACAGCTTGCCACATTTAGCTGTGTAAATTTGAATTTGTCAGTTTAATTAATTAAGCAAATTGCCTACCATTAAATATCTAGTGAATGAATCTTTTGATAAATTCAAACCCTTAACAGTGGTGAATCTTAATAAGTATTTTTGTTTTAAATTCGAGTTTTGTGGGCTCCAATTTGTACATTTCTGGGCAAATGTTATGAAATTAGCTTTACCAAAAAATCAAAATAAGATAGTTTTTCTTACAACATTGCAGTGAATTTTATAGAAAAAGTAAATGAGAAAACAATACTGGAAAAAATCGGCGAATAAATGACATTTTTAAGTTTAACGATGGGAGACTTTCCTTTGTATGAAATACTTTTAATAACATTTTCCTTTGATTTATTTAATAGAATTGAGGATTTCAACTTATGTTAAATGTATTATGGTGAAGGTTCATGGGACTATTTGTATGCATGAGTGACCTTTGCACTGTAATACAAAGGCAATTTTCATTTATCGTGTGTGTGTGTGTGTGTGTACCCACCTATTGGTGGTTGCAGGGGGTCGAGACATAGCTCCTGGTCCCGCCTCTTCACTGATCGCTACTAGGTCCTCTCTCTCCCTGCTCCATGAGCGTTATCATTCCTCGTCTTAAAACTATGTATGGTTCCTGCCTCCACTACATCACTTTCCAGACTATTCCACTTCCTGACAACTCTATGACTGAAGAAACACTTCTTAGCATCTTTTTGACTCATCTTAGTCTTCAACTTTCAATTGTGACCCCTTGTTTCTGTGTCCCATCTCTGGAACATCCTGTCTCTGTCTACCTTATCTATTCCTCGCAGTATTTTGTACGTCGTTATCATGTCTTCCCTAACCCTCCTGTCCTCCAGTGTCGTCAGACCGTTTTCCCTTAACCTTTCATCGTAGGACATTCCCTCTAAGCTCTGGAACTAGCCTTGTTGCAAACCTTTGCACTTTCTCTAATTTCTTGACGTGCTTGACCAGGTGTGGGTTACAAAATGTTGCTGCATATAGGCCTCAGGTACACGGTGTACAGAGTCTTGAGTCTTGAACGATTCCTTACTGAGGTATCGGAACGCTATTCTCAGGTTTGCCAGACGCCCATAGTAGTTATCTGTCTGATGTGTGCTTCCAGAGATGTGATCGGTATTATACTCAACCCAAGATCTTTCTCCTTGAGTGAGGTTTGCAGTCTTTAGCCAACTAGTCAATACGCTGTCTGCGGTCTTCTTTGACCTTCCCCGATCTTCATGACTTTGCATTTGGCGGGGTTAAATTCGAGGAGCCAGTTGCTGGACCACGCGTCCAGCCTGTCCAGGTCTCTTTGTAGTCCTGCCTGATCCTCATCTGATTTAATTCTCCTCATTAACTTCATTTCATCTGCGAACAGGGACACTTCTGAGTCTATCCCTTCCATCATCTCATTCACTAATACCAAAAATAGCACTGGTCCTATGACTGACCCCTGTGGGACCCCGTTCGTCACAGGCGCCCACTGTGATACCTCATCACGTACCATGACTCTTTGTTGCCTCCCAGTAAGGCATTCTCTGATCCATTGCAGTGCCCTTCCTGTTATGTGCCTGATCCTCTAGCTTCTGCACTAATCTCTTGTGAGGAACTGTGTCGAAGGCCTTCTTGCAGTCCAAGAAAATGCAATCAACCCACCCCTCTCTCTCCAGGTTTGTGACACATGATTTGCATTCCAGGAATCTGTGCTGGTTGTTGTTTATAATCTTGATCCATTTCAGGTGCTCCACCACTCTCCTCCTGATAATCTTCTCCATGACTTTGCAACTACCTTAGGTAGTTGCCCAGTTCCAAGGAATATATTGAAAATTGTGGTTAGTGGCACACACAGCGTCTCTGCTCCTCTCCAAGGACCCACAGAGAGATGTTGTCTGGTCCCACAACCTTTGAGGTATCAAGGTCACTCAGCTGCTCCTTCACCTCATCCTCAGTTGTGTGTGTGTGTGTGTGTGTGTGTGATTACTGGAGAAAGGCTCCTTTGAGTGGATATTTTGTTACTTCTATCATCGAAATTGTAATATAATTTGATCTTATTGTATTATTTTCTTCTTGATGCTGGTGAGGGACTTTTGGTCCAAGGAAAGGCTCGTGACTTGGTTGAACACGTTCTCAGCTCACACACCGAGTGTCCGGGATCGATACCTAGCATGGATAAAACATTGAGCATGTTTCTTAAAAATGTGCTGCTCCTGTTCACCTAGTAGTAAGTAGGTACCAGGGTGTTAGCCGATTGTTTTGGGTGGCATCCTCTTAAGCAAGATTAACATAAGTTAACCAGGGGCTTTCTGTATAGTATGCCAGTGACGTCAGCAAGGTTTATAATAGCTCACTCAACTAGTTTTTGTGAAATAATTGGAGAATGTCTCTACTAATTAGTAATATATCAGTGTTTATTATTACTTGGTTATCCTTAGTTATCGGTTTAATGTTTTAGTGTCAATAACATCTGTGCCCTGAACACTCTTCTTAAATATATGTTATGAACGAAAGCCTTAAGTAAAACTTACTTTGTTTAAATGTTTTAAACTAATATACAGTCGTATATGTTTAACTTCAAGCTTTCCATGATCGTAACGTGATAATGCAAATTCTGAGCGGCTTGAAGCTTAAAGTGCTTGTGCATTTTAGGATGTGGTCAGTAAAGTCCTAATTTACACTTTTAATGAAGAATTTTGGAAATTAGATTCAATATGGTGACTTTTAAAAGGTACCTTCTAATTCCCGTTAAATTCCCAACACTAATATTTAACTGCATTATTAATATGATGGGAACGTCTTCCTTCTGATCACAAAAATGGAAAAATAAATTATAACTTACTAAGGAAAATAGTGAAGCAAAAAGTATTTAATTAAATATAAAAATTGTCAACTGAAATTTACGTGTAATCTTGAGACGAGGTTTTTATTAAGTCAGGATGACTTCTTCAGATGTAGTAAAGGTATCAGGTTATGTATCCTTGGTAGAGGGTGGCAGAAGCAGTGGAGAAGCTCTTGTCATTACTGGTGCGCAGTATCTCACTATAGATTTTAAATGCCGTCACCTTTGATCTAACTCCCAAAATATGGAGCGTGTGCTGCGGAAGACCACGCCAGTAGCACAGCTGACAATGATAAAAAGACACTGGCTACAAGATGTTTATTAAGTATAACATCAGAGACAAAAGGTGGTAATTGTACTTCAGTGTCATTACTGGAAGATCACATTACTTCATCAGAAGAAGACTGGAGGGGAAGTGATTACCACCACTCCGTGCCAAACCAGGTAAGGTTAATATTAAAGGATTAGAAACCAAAAGACTCAGACCCGAATAAATCTGGAATTTTACAGGTGCCCTCTAGATGGAAGTGCAGACGGCCAGACACTGTAAAAGTCGGAGTCTGAAATGCCATTAACCAATTTTCCGGCTTTTCCCTTACAATCAACTTATGCCACACACTGCACTATACGATACGGTGCCCCGTGGCCTGGTCGCTAAAGCTCTCGCTCCACACGGCGAGGGTCTGCGATCGATTCCCAGCACGGATAGAAACACTGGACGTGTTTCTTTACACTGGTTGTCTATGTTCACCCAACAGTAAAATGGGTCCCTGGGTGTTAGTCGACTGGTATGGGTCGCATCCTGGGACAAAGACCTAATTTGCCCAAAATGCTCTTCATATCAAGGGGCTTTCTATATAGTAGTATGTCATTGATGTCAGCTAGGCCTGTATATCTTGTACATGTACTTGTGGTAAATTAATATATTATATTATTATTATTATTCCAATCACATGCAATGATTCACAAGAGACTGGAATTATAAGATTCAGGGATAACTTTCTTGTACGGTGCAGCAGTCCCAATACATGTAGTTAACTATGAACACTACAGCTCAGCATTCAACTACAGAAGGTAATTACTTAAGACTGATAAGCAGTAGCTGCTTGGCCTGCTTCATCTCTATTATAATATATTTTAAGATGAGTTCATTTAGATTTTCAACAGAAAACTCACTAAATCTAAATAAAAATTGGCGATAGGACTACTGAAGTACTCCAATAAATAAATATTATTCATATGCCATAACATGTTATCCAAAAATAATGTAAAATATCACATATTGTACATTAGAGGTAGTAGAAAAAGGAATAACAATTATCTTTAGAAAATAATTTTTCTTATACAGCTCATAAAAGTTAATGTTGGTCATTGTTAATTCTAAGCAAGGAGTTTTCATTATTAATACCAGTTGGTTGGTTTGCCGCCATACTACCACACAACACTAGTACTCCATTAAGACGCAACACTAGCATATCCGAGCTACTGAGACGTCACTGCAACACTCCGGAACAATTGTGACACAATTTCAGCTTGACTGAGCCAATTGAGACGCCACTGAATTCGTAACACACCACTCTTCCGTCTCTTAGATATTAACACTACAAGCAGTGTCTGTGAAACATTTAAGTGTCCCTGCAATTGTCTGAAGCATTGGGAATTCACTAAAACATTTCTGAAGCAGATGAGACATCACTGAACAATATCACATGTAGTGAGACGTTCATTGGTGCTTTTGTTAAGTCTTGGGACATCAGTGCAGCATTTTCGGACAACTTACATATCAGTGTATTGCAACAATTCCTAAAATTTGGGATGTCGCACTTTTGTCTTTTGAACAATACAGACGTCACTTTCTAATTATCATTTTTTTTAAATGAGAACTGAATCACGACTAACAAAAATCGTAATGATACGAAAGCAAAAAAAAAAAAAAAATCACGTTATGGGTTGAGTTTGAACTCGCGGCTGGTGAGTCGCAAAACTCCAAACCGGCGCGTTAGCCGGTCTGGAGTTTTACGACTCACTAGCCGCGAGTTCAATCTCTGCCCATACCGTGATTTGGTAACTATGATGTCGATGCAGAATTTGTAATCCACTGAATTGTCACAAATCGGTTTCTTAACCAATGGGAAGTCATTCACAGCATCTGTGATCCATCAAGAATTCACTATTAATAATATTGAACAGACTGATGTAAATCAAATATATCACAAGAGTATCTCTAATCGGCCACTAAAGATTTTATTTCAAACCTAGAAGGCACCGCAGCATTTCTTATTAATCTGTTTGTCACTACAGTATTGATAAATAATCCTAATTCCACCACAAGCCTTCTAATCAATTCTGATATCGCATCATTTCACACAAATCAAGATGCCATCACAAAACGTCTGTACAATCTCTGCATGAAATGTGTGTACGATTTCTGTGCATGACAGAACAATATGTATGACCTTAGATGTCATCACTTTATCCCTGACTAAAATGAACGTCATCAACAGTCCACATACCACCAAATCATCAATGCCCAAAGCAAGTATTACTATAGAGTAGTTGACAGTTCCGAGGACGAACGTCACAAACATAAATATAACACTTAGGTATGAGATGTTACTACATAATATTGGTTATAACAGCTTATAAGACAATTTTAGAAGTTATTATAGCATCTTTGACCAATATGAATATCAACACAGCAAGTGGAACAAATCTAACCTCACACTCTATTTGTGAACCCCGTATATTTTGGCTTATTCTCACCAAAATCTTTTACCAGGCAAATCTGGTAGGAGCAGCGGGAGGGAGGATGGTCTCCCAGGCGCTCACTGGAGGAAAATGCACGAGCACGTTACCAGCTTTATATAAGACTTTTGCCAAAAAATATTGTCAGCGACATGCAATATTGTATTTTAGATGCAAGACTTATTTAATACGGCCTGGCAGGAAGGGAAAAGAAATTCTCTCTCTATTTTCTTGTGATGTGTGTTGATAACGTGAGGAGCAACATTTTGCATCCTACCCTCTACTAGGTTTTTCGACGTTTGTCATGGCAGGAGAATTTCCAACACAGGTGGAGACACTCATGTGAAAGATGAAAGAGGCGTTTCTGTAGAAGATGTAGTGATAAGTGAAGAGAATTGGAACCTATACACAAAGACATTTGAAACGTGGAACCTATACACAAAGACATTTGAAACGGTGTTTTGAAACGTATCGGGGTTTAATAAAAATATGGGAACTTTTAGTGACAATCACTTTTGTGTAATAGTGAATAAAGGCAGATAATAATTACCATGTGAATTTATGTTTATTTGCGGTAAGAAGACACATTGCTAGTTGACAATTTATTTCTCAAGAAAAACTGGATATATTTAATTCGGTGGCTAATCCGAGGAAGGCAACCACGTATTCCACACCCTCAATGCATGCGACTGGAATAGTGCGGTGCAGAATCAGTTAATAATGGAGTTAAATGATAACACTGAAGAACTGATAGGAGTCAGAATAGGCATTTATATGTCATAATACTGAAACTTATATCCAGATTTCTTCAATGAAGCTTGTAAATGAAAATGTTATGGACAGTGCATGCTTGAAGCTGATCAGATGCGGTACTGTGAACTCCTCACATGCGAATTTGTTTTTTCTTCTTCAAATTTCTTCCAAATAAGAAAAAAGGGACGAGCCCAGACAAAAATCAATCCAAACTTTTCTCTGTAAAACTGACCAAGTTTTTAGAAAGAAAATTTTATGTAAAACTAATAATGAACAGAGCATACAAATGTTCGTGAGGACACACAGCTGTAGACACTTAAAGGAACATTACGCTGATTTAGCCAAGGATAATCAATGTCAAAGACAGTAACGTGTTTGTGATTAGAAGAGGATTCTCCAATACACAGATAACAATTTGTTATTAAAATTGGCATTTGGTAATTTAAAACCCTAAGCAACAAGAGATTGCTTCCATTGAGGAAAACTGATCATCACTAAAGCTGATCAAAAGATGCAATTTCGACTTATTGTTCTGAATTTAATAAACGTTGGGCCTACTCAGCCCTAACCCATGGAACGTTCCATTTATTTTAAACGATGTATCATTTATTATTATTATAATCAAGAGGGAGCGGTAAACCCGTAGGATTATACAGTACATGTGGTTGGGGAAATGGAAGGTATTAAGGCTCAATTCAGGGAATCAGAGCACAGATCCAATTCCATAGATCAGGAGCCTCTCACCAGGGTCAAGGAACTTCCCTAGAGGGGTACAATGCATCAGTCATTCAAGATCGATGCTCTTCAGAAGTATTATATTTTGATCTAAAGAAAGCACAAACACATGAGGGTCATATGGCACTTGTCCCATGGGAGGCATTCAAATTCGATTCAAGCAAGGGGAAAATAAGTCCAGTTATCTGGATCAAGAGCCCATCTCCAGCATCATGGGGAAAAAAATGCGATATAAAAGATTATACAAGTGGGAAAATGGCCGGTCTGAGGAGCTTTTCCCTAGTAATCACACTAATAAAAATATGGAAATGATCAGTGTGTCATTCTGCATAGAACTCCCATGGAAGCAAATAGTCTCATGATTCTTGCTCATGATACTTTACACAGGCGTTCAAATTTTGAAGCTCATCCAATAAGGAGTTCTCGAGTAATAAACGGAAATTTGTTGGAAAACATGCGAAAATATTACTGAAAATGTTCAGAAAAATAGAACGTGTCCCTCGTAAAACTTAAAAACGCCATAAAGTCGAGAATTTTTAATTTATCTCTGTTTTCTTATCACATTTACATTCCATTCAAACTTAAAAGTCACTACAATTCTGTAAGACCAACCATTTTATTTAGATTTTTTTAATAAAATTAGTTTATAAAAACTAACAAAAATTGGCATAATGGCAGCCACACAGCTCAAAAGAAATAAAAACTACTTCTTAATAAAATACAACAATATTTAAAGTTAGAAGCTCAACATAAGAGTCAATTATTACTTATTACATGGAAAAAATTGCTTAAAATAATTGGTTAATTCAAATTTACTCAGCTCAAAGTATGTTTAAATAAACCTAACCACCGGTAAAGGGAGGGGCGAATGAATTCACGTTTTTTTCTTTATTTTGGTCTAATTTCAATGAGTTTTTACAGTGATTTATACAGCTTTTAAGAAACCTATACACTGTTTTGTTACTGATTTTTGCCTTTAGGTTAGATAGAAAAATAAAATGTGCCAAATTTTAGAGGTCACAAAACCTGTAAATTTCTACAAAATTGGGAAGATGTACAATGCTCTAGTTAACATCAGATGAAAAATAAAGGCTATATAATTGTTGACCCAATCCTTTTTAGCAAAAATGTCAGTAGATTCCATTATGAAAAATGTTGAAGTTAGTGATTTTGTTTTTTCCATTATTTTGTGGGAAAAAAATCAATAAAAACAAAGCTGTAAAAGATATCGGAAATCCTTCATGGGTGCTTGTAGAACCATCATTACTCAATAACGTGTGAAAAAATCATGAGAATCCTATTAATACTTTTCGCAAAACATTACAAACAATGTCAATAACTTATTTCTGAGTTATTCATATATTTTTTTCTGTGAAACTCTATGGATATGGCACGCTAAATCTCGGCGAGTTGCATGCATCAGCACATGTTGAGACCCCAGAGGCCACTGAGGTGCCATGAGTTCCTGCACTTGAATGGAGGCATCAGAGATGTTGCTATGTAGAGTTTTTTTAATGAAATAATCATAAAAAATTTAATTTTTGCAGAGATAAAACTAAAAAAAAACACTAATTGGCAACATGTATTATTTATGACAGGAAGAACAAAAAAAATACATTTAAGGAAAAAAACATACTAGGAAATATGATATAAACAAGTTGATTACACCAAAATGTTGCCAGAGTGATGCACTATTTTTTGGTAACAAAACATTTTTTTCAAAAATGTTTAAATCTTCCTTTCCAAATATCTTGAAAACGGCTCGCCCCCTCCCTTTATAAAGGTTTGAAGCCGATCAGATAAGGCGTCCTTGAGAAATTAATCTGATTCCAACGTTTTAATGTTTTTAACTATTTTGTAAAATTTCAAATTTGCACATATTGGGTCAAAACTTATGGTTTACCTTCCTTATTATAGAATGCAGCGTCAATAATATTTTAAGCTAATCAGAAATGGCATTTGTTAGTTATCGTAAAAATGAATATCATTATTTATTAGGATTGACGCCATTCATTTGCAGCGTGAATCTTATGCACAGAAAACCACACAATTGGTGAAAATTTTAATCTGATGAGATGAGTCATTCTTCACTTCCAATGATATCAGTTTCCTTGTATTATCTAACTTCATCAACAAATTGCAACGCAATCAAAACTTAATAGATAATCATAGCCCTGAGATGAATCAGCCATTACATATTGTAGTCCTTCAGAACAGGTAAATTGAAATTGATTTGAACTGATTTAACAGAAGAAAAAATTCACACTGTTTTGCACATAAAAAAAAGTGAAAGCTTCACCAACACATTTGAATTTCACTCTGCACCATTGTCGTATTTTTAAGCAGCTTTCGTGAACAATTGAAGCTATACCAGGAAAAAGAGTGGTAATGTTGCTCATTCTTTTTCTCTTGGAAAAGGAAATGATCTCGTAAATAACTGGTGCAAAATATCCAAGCATGTGAAGCAACCATCACATTTTAGAACAAAACAAGAAAACGATTTTGAAGGAAAGTTGAAATTTATTAATTTTATGAGAGTGATTGCCTCTTCCATGAATTTGAATTAGATACTATTTTAAATAAAGATGGATCAACGTCACTAGCAGAGGATGATATAACTTACAATATCCTCAGAGCTGTATAATCTTAATTAAATCGTGAGTGTTCTTCCTAATTCCTGGACTAATAGTCTCATTCTGCCTATCCCTAAGTCGCAGCAGCCTGATACGTTTAAAACAATCTCCTAAACTACAAAAGAATGATACTTAACAAACCATACTCCTTAATGAGACGCCAATTGTGCATCATCTTTATGGTGTCATAAAAAAGTGTACAGTTTTGCATTTCCGTGTCTCTCACTTACACTATTTCTTAATTTAAAGCACTCCTTTGATATCGCAGAGTTATTATACTACATTAACTAGGCAAAATAAATATTGGTAGTAACCTACTCAGTTTAATGAAAGGTTATCCTCTGTTCTCTATCAAGGTTTTAGAAGCGAATGTAAAGAAATGACCTTAGGTACATAGGAAAGAGAAGTTCTCAGTTCCATACAAATTAATGTTCTGGTTAATGCTCCCCTAATTGCTTCACCTACCTCACCAACACGTATGTCAGTAAGATATACTGATGTCATCATAATCCATTCAACAGGGTTCAAGAAATCTGTAATCGAGGTCTTGTCATATCTTCATCTAGAATGAAAGTATTCACAAGCAAGAGACATGCAATCTGAAGAGTGAAAACATCATTATGTTAAATCTATCATGTTTTTTGTGGAGGAGGACCCCTCAATGAATACATTATTCCACAAAAAAATAAGAAATGCAAAAATAGGCTAGATTCTTTCAAAATTGATGCTGGCTACAGTCCTAACTATGGTACTAATGTGAGAATAATGTACATAGATGATATTACATTTTTAATTGATTATGCTGAGAGCATGTTAATATTAGCCAAGGGAAATCCTCTTCTAACGTTCGAGCTAATGGAAAGAGGAAGCTCTCAGAATTATTGTAGACAGTCCTAAATCTACCCATGTTCTTAATATGAGGAAGAGCTTGATGTTCCTAGTATCCTCCTGTATGTACATATCATCTGACTCATCCTCCTTCGTAAGCACCTCCTCCTTTCCATCCTCCTCCTCCTCCTCCCTCCTCCTCCTCCTCCTCCTCCTCCTCCTCCTCTCCTTACAATAACCACCTCATTCTTCTTCACCAGCTAATACTCATGTGAATCATCCAATTCTTTCGTTTCCTGTTCTACCTTCTCCCTCTCACTTCCTTCTCCTCTATCTCCTCTTCCTCTCCACCTCGTACTCCTTCCTTTTCCTCCTCCATCTCCCCCTCCTCCACTTTCCCCTCCTTTAACTACAACTCATCATCTTCCTCCTCCTCTTCTCTATCTTCGCCACCTGCTCTTCCTCTTCCTCCTACAATTATTTTTATGACTATTTCCGCTACTACTACTATTACTACCCCTATTACTATAAGTACTACTATTATTACTGTTACTTTTACTACTACTAGTACTACTGCTACTACTATTAATTATTTTCCTATTCCTCCTTCTCTTTGTAATATTCCTCTTCTTCAATTTCCTCCTCCTTCTCTTCCTTCTCTTCCTCCTCCTTCTCTTCCACATAACCTCTTATTCCGTCTCGTCTTTCCCCTCTTAATGCTTTACTTGTTCCTCCTTCTCCACGTTACCCTCTTCCTCCTCCTCCCCTTCTCCTTCTCCCCTCCCTCCTTATCCAGCGCTAACAATAACCTGCATCCGAGCCCCTGGAAGACGCACCTCCTGCCTCCTCTTCCTGCCTTCTCATCCTTCCTCCTCTTTCTGCCTCCTCTTCCTTCCTTCTCTTCCTTCCTCCTCTTCTTGCCTCCTCATCCTACCTCATCTTCCTGCCTCCTCTTCTGCCTATTCTTCCTTCCTCCTCTTCCTTCCTCCTGTTATTTCCTCCTCTTCCTGTCTCCTCTTCCCTTCCTGCCTCCTCTTCCTGCCTCCTCTTCCTTCCTCCTCATCATTCCTCTTCTTCATTCCTCATTTTCCTTCCTCCTCTTTATTTTGCCCCTCTTCCTGCCCCCTTTTCCCTTCCTCCTTTCTTTTCCTTCCTCCTCTTCCTGCCTCCTCTTCCTTCCTCCTCTTCCTTCCTCCTCTTCCTGCCTCCTCTTCCTTCCTCCTCTTCCTGCCTCCTCTTCCTGCCTCCTCTTCCTTCCTCCTCTTCCTTCCTCCTCTTCCTGCCTCCTCTTCCTGCCTCCTCTTCCTTCCTCCTCTTCCTTCCTCCTCTTCCTTCCTCCTCTTCCTTCTTTCCTTCCTCCTCTTCCT
>WNWK01040379.1:0-17005 GCA_009830355.1 Cherax destructor | reverse complement strand
GTTTATGGGTGGAGGCAGGGAGATTGGGGACGGGTGGGTGGGGGAATACGACAGCAAAGGGGAGGCAGTGAGAGGGGGAAGGCGGAAGGTGTGGAGGGGGGGGGATATAGGTAGGGGTTTACGGGGATATTTGGGGGGTTTGGCACCCGGGAGGGGGGAGGGGGGGGCCATCGCAGGAAATGGGCCCTTTAAGGGGGAGTTTAAGGAATTTTAGAATGTTTTTACGATAAGGGTACGGTGGGTAAATTTAGAAGAGGTGTTAGGGGGGGATACCTGGCACGGGTATTAGGAGGTTTAAACGAAACGGGCATGACGCCCCCCAAGGGGGGAGGAGGAGTGGGGGGGTATCGGGTCAGGTGTTACGTACGACAGAGGGGATGGGGTTTTATGCAAGGTTATGGTTTCAGCGAAATTTAGGGTAGGGAGGGGGAATGAGGTTGGGTAGGGAGGATTGTTTTGGGGGGAATTGGGGGAGACTAGAGAGGAGGATGGGAAAGGGGGCCCAGGGGGGGGAAATTTATGGGGCTGAGGATGGCGGCGGGTGAGTGTTTGGGAGGTGGGGGGGGCCGGGGGGGATGGGGGGGCCGGGGGACTTCTATGTACTCAGGGGGACGTAGGGATGTTTTAGTAAGGGTGTTTAATCAGATGAAGGATAGGGGAAATGGGGGAAGTACAGAGAAGGGGGTGTGGTGTTGGTGTCAAGGGGGAAGGATAGTGATGGGGGTTGCGGGGGGATGGGGGTATAACATTGTTGTGCCCCAGACTATAAGATCTATGCAAAGATACTGGAAAATTTTTCATAAAAAAGGGTGTTGGAAAAGATATTGGAGGGGGGCCAGTATGGGATCCCCTGGATTGCATTGGAGGGGCATAGGGTTAAATTTGTGGAACAAAGGGGGAAGGGGGGAGTCCATGATTAGACTTGGCAACCGCATATGATGTGGGGATAAGGGAAATGTTGGGACATTTTTTCGAAGCAGGGGTTTGGGGGGGGAATTGTGGGGGGGGGTTGATCCTTATATGATGGGGTTTTTGAAGGGAAAAATTAAGGGAAAAATTGGGGGTTAGGGGATTTTAAAAAGGGGTTTTTGGGGGGGTCCCCCCCGTCCAGATTTTTTTGGGGGTCTGCAGGCCCCCTTTTTGTTTAAAAAAAAGGGGGGGGGGGCGAGGACTTTAGGTTTGGGAGGGGAATAGGAAAAGGGGGGAAGGGGTGGCCCAATTGGGAAGGGGAGTGGGGGGGGGTTGGATAATGTTAATAGGATTAGGGATTTTTTTTGGGGGGGGCCCGGGGGGTAGGGCATCAACAGGGCGAAATGGGGTTTTGGGGTTTTGGGTTTTCGGGGGGGGGAGGCCTTGGGGGGGAGGAGGGGGGTGGCTGTGTTTAATAGTTTAAAAATTTTTTGGGTGTTATTTTCATAAAGGGTTTTTTTAAAGGGTTAAAATTTTTGGGGGGAAAAAGTGGTGAAAAAGTGTTGGGGACGTTTGGGGGGTTTTTACCCCGGGTGAGGTCATTGTTGCAGCGTGCCTTGGTTTAATTTTTTTAATTTTTTTTTTACCCCAAATTTTTTTTATGCTGTAACCCCTTTTCCTCCGGGAGTGTGAAGGGGGCTTTGGTTGGGGCCAGGGTTTATAGAATTTTTGGGGAGTTGGGGGAGGACGGTTTGGGGCCCGGGGGGGTTGTGACGGGGGGAGTGGGGGTGGGGTTTTGGGTTGTTCCCCGTTCAGGAGTAGGCTTCAAATTTTTTTTTGTTAAGCGGAAATTTTTTTGGGGGGGGGGAGATTGAGCAGGAGGGTCGGTAAGGTCATGAGAGAGGTACGTAGGGGGGGGGAAGGGGGGGGGTTTGTTGGGGGGAGGATCTTTGGGGAGGTTTTTTTTAGTAGTTTGGGGACCCGGGGGGAGAGTGAAGGTGAGTGGTTTTTGGATAGAGGGGGGGAAGGGGGGGAGTGCGGGGGGGAAGGTTTTTTATCCAATGATAATTGGAATTTGGGGTGGTACGGGGGTTAAGAGGCTGAGGGTCCCGCCAAGAGTTCGAGAAACAGGGTATAGGTTTTTTTTGGGGGGAATTTTTTAAACTCGGCCCAATTTGCCAGATGGGAATAAAAAGGGGGAGGTTCTGTCTAAAAAGTGGGGGGTTTTGGGGGCTGCGGTATCATGTAGTTTTTTTTTTGGAGGGGGTTTTGGGGGGTTGGGAAAAAGGTTTTTTGGAGATTGAAAAGGGTAGGGGGGGGGTTTGTTTTTTAACTTTGTTTTTTTTTTTTTTTTTTTTTTTTTTTAATTTTTTTTTTTTAAAAAACATTAAAAAACATAAAACCAATAAATGCCCAAGAATAAATCAGGGGCCTAAAACAAAAACAAGCAAACAGAACAGAAATAAAAAAAATCTGTCAAATTCCCCTAATTTTAAAAAACCCCCGCCAAAAGCCCCATAAACAAAAAAAATCCATCCACAACCCCTCCTAGCTAAATTTTTTTCAAGAAATAACACACTGTCAATGAAACTGACATACACTGTCTAAAAAAAACCGTAAAATTAAACCTTGTTTCATATTCCCCCTTCCCTCCCAAAAACAGTAAAAGGCATGAAATAACAAAAACCTTTTAAAATTTTTTCCCCCAAAAAAAGTTGTTGCACAAAACAAAAAAAGAACTGACCCCGACAAGGGTCACACCACAACACATCTTAAATAAGAAATACATTAACATCAACCCTCATCGGACAACACTTCACAACACAAATCACACTCCCACCAGAATGTCCACAAAAACAGGGAAAAAAATACAAACACCTTTGAAAAAAAAATAAAATGCAAACTGCACATAATGTAAATTAAAAAAAGATAGTAAACACACAGAATACAGTACTAAAAAAATTAAACCTAAGAAATACATAGCAAAAAAAACAACTTTTAATCACATGAATTTTCCCCAGATACCGGGCCAACTGCACCCCAACACCTGCCCCCCCCGGCAACACCCAATACCTTAACCTCAAACCTGCCCCAAAAATGCAAGTGCCAGCACATCACCACGACAACCCTCTTGATCTTTAGAATATTACACTACTACATCCTAGAGGAAACCCCAGGGGCCGCCCCCATGATCCCCCCAAACCAAAAACCCCCAATCTAGTAAACACACACCTGAAAAAAACCTCAACCCCATAAAACCCTGAAACGTCCAAAACTCGGACACCTGCGATCCCACCCGACCCCCCCCTCCTAGCTTCAACCCTGTACCCCGCCTAACCAACCACACATCAATCAACAAACTATAACCTAGTCAACCCCCCCCCATACCCCCTCCCCCCCCCCACTCGACCAGCCCCCCCGATTGGCTCCACTTCACCCCAAAAAATTTTAAAAGGGACACCACCGTCATCGTTCTAAACCCCCTCAGAGAAAGCCTCAAACCTGCCCCTTCCCATAAAACCCCCCGGATTCCTACATTTCGCCCTAAAAAAACCCCCCAACACGAACCCCCCCACCCACTACCCGCGCATACCCCACGACACATATATGAAATAACCCCCCGGGGGTACAAACCCTTTTTCGTACTTTTCCCCCCAAAACCCCCCCAATATCCGGCCCCACCCCAACATCAAAGCCCACCCCCCACACTTTTGAACCCCCCCAAAAAACTTTCCCCCGTACCTTTTGCCTAAATTTTCACAAAATCCCCCGATGGACGGACGACCAAAAAACCCCACATCTCATCAAATCAAATCAAATCAAATCCTTATTTCATGTAATAAAAGGGGGGGGGTTTTTATAGTTATACATTAAAGGATATTACAAGATAATAAAATATGCCTAGGATGCCTGGGTTTTTTTCAGGAGCCCCTGGGGATAGGTCTTACCCTTTATTATACAATGGATATACAGATTAAAAGGTTTGGGGTTTACAAAATTTAGGTACTTAATTTTTTAAACATTGAAATTTTTAACAATTAGAAAAAAAAGTTAGAAATTAGTTTAGATTTAAATTTTGATAAAGGTGATATATTGGCATAATAGGGGATTCTATATTGGAGTTTTTTAGGAAAATTTTTATGACTCCCCTTAAATTATGGAGCAATAATTGTATTAGAATTTTTGGAACTGTGAAATTAAGGGGGGAATCACAGATAAAAATTTTATTTTGCTGTGGTTAGTAATGTAAAAATTAAAGGGGGGAATAAAGATATAAAAAAGGTTTTTTTGTGTGGATATGTGCAAAAAAAAAGTAGTTTTCGATGGTTAACACCGGTTGGGTGCGTAAGTGAGATAAGTTTTTTTTTAAACGGTGCTTTTAAAAAATGGAGGTTGGCCTGCAGTTAAAATTTTTTGGCAGGGGGGTTCCAAATTTTGGTTTTTTATGCGATTGAATTTTTGATAGTTTGACAGGGAAAAACCAAAGAGATGTTTATGTCTGGTATTTTTTTCATGGGTCCTGTCACAACTGTCAAAATTTTTTTAGTCAGGGTTAAAGTTGGAAAAATGGTTCTATAAATGAGATAGCAGAGTAGTGGATGGATATTCTGGACAGTGAGTGGTTTTTTGGTTTTCCTTGAAGGGGGGGGGTGTGCTGCCTAGCTTGGGGATTGTGTAATAATTTTTCCCCTGGGCTTTTTTTGGGGGTTATTATTGGCTTTAGGTGGTTGGTTGTTGACCTTTTAAAAAAGGCAAATGTGAGGTAGGGATAGATGAGTGAGTAGTATAGTGAAAAGTAGGGCTGATTGTGGTACATAATACCGTTTTTTAGAGAGGCCCCCAAACATTTTGGGGACATTTTCTTTTATGTGTTGATATGGGTGTTAATTTTTCTAGGTGCTGAAAAGGGTGAAAGGCCCAAATTTCCCTGTTTTGCCCCCCAAAAAAGGTGAGTTGATCTTAATGTTTAATTGGGGATCACCCGTTTTGTTGCCAAACATAATATAAAGGGGTTTATCAGTGCGGGGTTTAATTTTTGGATCATCCATGTTGATTTTTTTTATTAATTCGTCGTTAAAATTTTGATGGAAGGTTTGGGGGTGGGAGATGACATAAGTTGTATCGTCAGAAAGAGTATTGGTTTCAAGTGTTGGGGATACATTGGGAAGATCATTGAGGGGGGAAAAAGGAAGAGCGGGGGGCCAAGGACATTCCCTGGGGTGGGTCTAATGGAGTGTCGTGGAGGATGTTTTTAATAGTGACATACTGGTACCAAGGAGGTGGGGTTTGAGGTTTTTAGTCATGACCCTTTTCCCCTATTTTAAGTTTCTTTATGGGGTGCCGTGGTTTACTGTGTCAAAGTTTTTCCCTTTAAATAAAAAAAAAGTCCTAGGGGTTTTCCTTTTTTTCAAGTGCTGTGAAAAACAGGTCTATCATTTTTACTATTGCACGTTAGTGCTTATTTTTCCTGGCCAAATTGGGGGGTTGAGTATGCCTTTTTTAGTTATAAACGAGATAAACCCCTTTGCAAAGTTTCGAATATTTTTGGGGGAGCAATGGTAGATTTGATATAGGCCTATAGTTATTTACGCCCCAGGGTCACCACCTTTTTTTTTTGGGAAAAACCCCTTTGTTTTTTGAAAGGGGGGTTTTTAGATTCTAAGATTTGTTAAAAATAAAAAAAAAAGGATATGAAAAAAGGCATGAGCAGCCCCTTTGGGGTATTAAGGGTGGAACTTGAGACAGATGTCCTGATTTTTTTTTGGGGTTGATTATCATGGGGGCTTCTGTGGGGTTTGTAGGGGAAAAAAAAAAGGAGGATGGGGAAATTTTTTTCTAGGTAATCACTTCCGGGGGGTTGGTATCTGGAAATTTTTCTGGAAATTTTTTACCTATAGTTGAGAAGAAGTCATTTATCTTGTTTACTGTATCAATAGGCTGTGGGGGTGTTTGTTTGGTTTAGTTAGGACAATACCCCTTTTTTTTTAGTTTGTGGGGCCCCAAAATTTTTGGGGTGTTTTCCAGGTCTTTTTTATCTCCTCTTGTTTCAGGAATCTTGGGGAGTAAAATTTTTGGCTTTTTTTTAGTTTGGTGAGAACTAAAGAATATCCCCAACAAACTCCTTTTTTTTTAATCCCGTCTATATTGCTTCTCAATTAAAAGTTTTTGTTAATGGATTTTAGAAAGGGTTTTGTTAGCCATGGGGCCCAATTTTTTTTCCCCAATTTTTTTATTTTTTTTAGAAAATGTTTGTTATATAGTCTATGTAATTTATTAAGAAAGGTGTCTGTCCACTCATCGATACTCCTTGGTTTTGGGGAAATTTTAAAGATAAACCCGTGTCTACTCTTTTAAAATTATTTATTGAAGTTTTGGCATGGAGTGGGGAAGAAATCTTTGTATTCTAGGGGGGTTTTTCAAATGTTTGTTAAGAGGGAAGGGGGAGTCCCCCGTGGTGTTTTCGTTATTATCCCTTTTAAAGGGGGGCCCGGGGGTATTGGTCCATATATGGTCGATTATGGTTGCACTGTATCAGTAAGTCTAGTTGGTTTTTTTATTGTTGGTATGAGAAGTGTGTTGTTCATATTTTTTTATGAAATCGGTTACTGGCTCCCCCTCGGGTGGGCCTTTTATGTTAAAACCCCCGCAAGAAAAGGGGGTGTTTTTCAATTTTTTTTTGGGGTTTTTGGGGAAGGGACCCAAAAAATTGGGGTGTTTGAAGGGGGCATCCGGAAAGGGCCCCCCATGGTTATGGGAGTCTTAAGGTTTTGTGCAGTAAATTTAGCAAAAAAATATTTCCATATTCATCATTATGAATTTTGGGCACAGCAGGATTTTTATTTGAGTAATAGATTGCAATCCCCCCCCGGGGTTATTCTGCAGTTGTGTATTGCTGTGACCCTTTCCCGCGAGTAGATATTATTGTACCCCGTTTAAAACCAGGTTTCAGTGGGGCAATACATGAAGGTTTTTTTTTGGGGAACCAAGGGGGCAAGGGGGGTCATCATATTTTGTTTTAAGGATCAATTTTTAAAAAAACTGTTAATTTTAAAAAGGGGTTTAAATTGGGGGCTTGTGATGTGTTAGAGGCAGTTATTTTCTAGAAAACTTGAATAGGTTTTGATTAAATAGGTTTAGATCGGGGCCCACGGATCATTCACTTTTTAGGAAAAAAGGGGTTTTTTTATCATGTATAGTGTGGTGAGTTATAGTACTGATATTTTTTTTTAAAGGGGGGTTTTTTGGATATAACTAATGCACTTTGGGGCAAATAGAGATAGTAAAAAAATAAACATAGGGGGCTTGGATTGAGTAGGAAAAATTTGTATGAAAAAAAAATTTTGATATAAACTAATGAGATACAATTATCAAAAAAAAATGTAGCACCAATGATTTTTTGGATTGGTTATGTATTAAGCTAGAATGAAATATAGTACAGAAAAAAATTAAAAAAATTTAGATATAAACTAAAAAGATTAAATTACTAATAACAATGTGACCAATATTTGGTTTGCAATTTAACGAATGAAATAGCACAGAAAAAAAATTCAAATTTAGTTAATCTTTTAAGTTTAAGTTAAAAAAATTGGGTAGAAACCCCAAGAGTTTTGTTTTTGTTTAATGGAAGGAATTAGATAAAAACCCAATAAGATAAAATTACTTATAACAATGTAGAAACCCAAGATTTTTGGAAGGGTTTTGTATTGGGCCCAGAAAAAAAAAGTACAGTAAAAATTACAAAAAGATAAACTACTAAGTTTAAAACAAAATTGTGAAGTATCAATGATTTGGGGTTTTTATTAATTTTGGGTGAATGAATTTTGGGTAACCGTTTTTACCATGATATTAAAAAAAAAAATAAGATAAATTCCCCCAAACCCCCAAAAAAATTTTTGGCTTAGAAGCCAAGATTCCATAAAATAAAAAACCGCCCCCCTAACCCTGCCCTCAGCCTCAATTCCTGAAACCCCCCCCAAGTCGCCCTCCAAAATTATTTTTTGGGATTGGGGCTACCCCTGCAAAAACCCCCCCCCCTTTTTTGCCAAAAAACCCCCATCCAAACCCCCGACTTGGGGACCCCCTAGAAAAACCCTCAATTTTCCTCACATAAACTCAGGTCACGCCCACTCCACCACCTCCACCCCTCTGTCATGACCACCCCCCCCCGTTTCCCCCCACCCCCCCTCCTCCACATTTCCCCGTTTTTTCATATATTTTCCCCCAAGCCTCCTATGTAAGGGATAAAAACCCCCAAATTTTCCCCTTTCTAACCGGAAAAAAACCCCCCTTATTGAGCCAATATCTACCAAAATCCCCCTATTTCCGAACATTTCCCCTGTAATAATTCAACATCTCTCCTTACAAGTGGGTATACCCCCTTCCACATGCCACAATTTACTATTTTAGTAAAACATTCACTAAAACCTAACCCCCCATTAAAACCCCCCCCTTCCCCCGGTCCAACCCCCCATTCGCACTATTGTCGCCAAAAACCTTTTTAAGAATTTTTTTCTCGCCCTACTCGCACAAAAAAAAAAATTATCCCACAAATTTTCAAGCACTCAACAACATGCCAACCATCCCCCTTTTCCCCCAAATCCCCGCCCACCACGCCCCACCCTAACAATTTAGATTTACCCGTTAATTCATCCCCGTAGGCCCCCAAAACATTATAATTTTAAAAAAGGGAAATCAACTTTAAATTTTTAAATTTTTGGGCAACTTTCTTCCAGGGCTTCGTACAAAAAAAAAAAGGGCCATTAAAGTTAAAAAAGGTTTTTTTTTTTTTAACAAACCCCCAATTTTCCAAAAATTTTTTCCCCCCCTTTTAACCTTGGGGCCAAGCTCAAAAAAACCCCCTCCCAAACCCCCCCCTTTATAATTGGGGGGCCCCCCCCCCCAAAAACCCCAAAAATGTCAAATAAAATTTATCCACTGTTTTAAACCTTTCCCAATCAAGCCCAAACCCCACCCCCTCTCGACCCTCAATGAATGCCCTAATCCACCATGCCCATTCCCAAACCTCCCCCGGATCCCATACTGACCCGCTCATGATAGAATCCAAAACCTTTTTTAAACCCATTACCCAAAATCCTTCAAAGAATTTTTAATTCACATGTGAAATAGCTCTGTAATCAACGTTTTCCCCAATTTCCAGGACAAAACCCAACCCAGTGCGCGATCCTCACCCATATACCTTACCCCAAACATTGAAAATTTTCAAAATTTTTCAACACTCCCCAATGTTGAAATAAAAATCACTAGGTAAGACATCCGGCCTACCCACCTGCACCCCTTTACCGGAACCACTTCTCGTTATTCCTATACCTTTCTCCTCCTCCTCACAATCCCACCTGAACCCTCCAAAACTTCCCTTTTCCCCTCCACCTCCTCCAACCCGGTCTATCCGCCAAACCAAACATCCACAAACCCGCTCATACCCCTGTCGACCGAACCTGTCCCTCCGTATACCCACCCAACCCTCAGCACCTTCAATGACCACGCTACCCGCCCCCTCAAAACCACGCAAGAAGTCAAAGACGGTTGTCCCCCCCCAACACATCCTCAATACCTGCCCTCAGATAGCCGGGAATCCTATTCTGAATCCTTCAACTGGCCCTCAAAACCTCTTTTCCCCCCCAGGAACCCCCCATAACAACCCGAACGCCCCCCCCAAATATCTGCAGGCCATAACGCAACGGCCTGCCTACTTCACGTTTATAAAAATCCTGAATACCACTTTCGCCACTCATTCCACCAGCCACCACATCTTCCCGGTCCTTTCCATCATACCATATCCCTCCCACCACTCCTCAAAACTCCTCACAGTTCCCTCTGCACAAGCCCACGTAAGCTTCCAATAACTAGCATATGTTCTAACAGCCTCCATCCCAACACTGCAACACACTTCCATACATCAACAGGCCTAGTGTCTAATCGACATGTGCCTAGACAAAATGGTACAACACCCTGTGATCGGAAACCCAAATCAACGCAATCCACACCTCCACTACAACATCTCCTCGACACTACACGACGAGTCTCCCAGCATAGCCCCTACATATGAACGTATGTTCTATATGCCACCCACCGCCTCCTACCAATCTCTGACTCCTGCCACCTCAAAACATCATGCAAAACCCCAACTTCACATCCTGCCCCTCTCGGTTCCACATCCTCTTCCTAATCACACAATTCCAATCCCCTTGATAATAGTTACAACCGGCAACCCACGTAAGAAATATATCAGCCTTCTCACAAACTCTTTCCTTAGTTCTTCTACAACTTATAGCCGGTATATAAACTCCCACTATACACACTCTGACATTCCCATAAACCTCAACCCTTACCACTCCCACCCCTCTTCCCATGCCAACAACTGAAAGGACTGGTCACACGTATTTCTATAGCCACCCCTCCCTTGAAACTACCCCACTACCCGCATAAACTGTAAACCACTAACGACAAATTCTCTCTCAACCTATAATTATGCTTTTGCAATATACACACATCCACGTTTAAACATCTTAACGTCACTCTACCCATTTACGTTGACCTCCGCTCGGAGGCCATTTACATTCATCGTTAAATCACCTGAAAAGAACGCACGGGGGTTCCTCTCTTTTCAACTTCCTCGTTCCACAGACCTTCCTTTACTAATGCTCTCTTCTACTAACACTCCCAGTAATTTTTCCTGTTGCTTTCCCTGTCCCCCCCTCCTCTCTACCCTTGACACTCCCAATCCTTTTGCCACCTCCACCTAGGTGTTCTTGAACACTGTTGCCCAGGTGGGGGGAAATCGTCCAATTAGACCATAGGGGCCTTTTTCCCGGAGTCCCTGTAGCCCCCATAGCCCCACCCTTCCCTGTTCACTTCTACACCAACCTCCTGGACTTGAAGGCAAAGCCCACTCTGAGACGCCTATCACACTCTTCTACCCTCTTTCCCTCCCCACATCTGATCCTGAGTCCACCAACATGCTGTGTGCCCTCACACACAGACGTCCAACAACACCCGGGAAAAACCCCCAAAGTGGCTTAGACAAAACCAAGTTCAAACCCGGGAGAGCCACTACCTCCGCCCCGCTGTCGCCATCCTGTGTCACCTTGGGAAAAGTTAGTACGCTGCCATCTCTTCCTGACAAAATGTTACCATTGTCACTTGACCACGCTTTATATTTCCCCATGGCGACATCCATAGACACGACTACCACGCTATCCTTCCTTTTAAAATCAGCAGCGCATGTCTCTGATGGCTCATCTGACAATATCGCCGCCACATGTCAGGTATCCACACAGGCGAACGCTGCTTGGCCCGCGTAAGTCAACATAGACCCGTTTCCGGAAACTCATCCATCATGACGAAGAAGGAATCTGACATTTGAGCGTCATTTTCAAAGAAAATGAATTTTGGCAGCCAAGCCCACCGGGCTGCATGGACGACCAAATTGACTGGGAAAACGTTTCGCACACAAATCCAAGCTTCAACGCACATTTAACCCGTATATAAGTGTAGTACCGGGGAAAATCTCGCCGCATTCTTTAATCCGGGACACAATCCTCTTCTCTTACGCTCCCAAAACTTGCTCAATGGGGGCGGGGCCCCTGCAAATCCTTTACAAAATCTCGAGAACGTGGGGAGATATTCCAAAAAATTATTGGATATCCCAAAGAACTCTAAAACAGCTGGGAAAAGGGGAAATCTGCGTTGTTGGGTAAATTTGCGCCTGCAAACTTCAATACAGACAGTGTTGACATTTCGTTGAGGCCCATCATGTTGATGAAAAATACCAGCCCCAACCCACCGTTTGGGACCAAAACAAGCACACCCGACTCCGCAAAGGCTAGGCAGCAAATGATTCTTTGGATTTCTTAATTCTAGATACATGGTAAAGTTATGGTTGATAATTTATAAAAAATAATTGCGTATCTAAGTTATAAAGTTTGGGAAAATGTTGAACATATCAATTAATTGTAGCAATGCAACTAATTGAGTGAGATAACAATTTAAAACAATTAATTGCATTGCAGTTACAGTTTACGGGTCATTATAATGAAAAATGTTGTGGAATAGTTACTTAGTATGTATTATTATAACAGGTTTTACATTCAATTGATTATCGGTTTTTACATTGGATTACGCCAATCATTACATCATTCACGCCATCATATCATTCACGCCAATCATTAAATCATTCACGCCACCAACATCATTCCGCCAATCATTACTTTTCCCCAATTTAAGTCATATATTCTTTTCACTTTTCCAATCATTCACTTACGGCACATTCCTACGAAATTTCCATATCATTCAGCCAATCATTACTTTATACGTAAATTTATTACTTTATTCACGAAATTTCATTATTTCTCCACCCCAAATTTATCCATCTTTCCCACGCCAACATACTATTCACGTAAATTTATTACATCATTCACTTTATCATAATCATTCACGTCAATTATTACTTGCCTCCTTTAATCATTACATCATTCACGTCAATCATTACATCATTCAGCCAATCATTAATCATTCACGTCAATCATTACATCATTCACGTCAAAAAATTGTCTGCATGTTTTTTTTTGTTGACTCTATGGAAAGTTTTCGGTATATATATTTTGAAAATAGTGATTCATTGTGTTTTTTATTCATCTCATAACATCAGGGGATTACAATATACCCTCCTGCCTTCCCAGGCACTGGACAGGCCCCTAAAGTCGAACCTGACCAGCCGGGCTGTGGTTCAGGTCGGACTGCGGGGCCAGCAGACAGCCTGGTTGATCAGGCTCAGATTCACGAGGCCTGGTCACAGACCGGCCCCCGGGGGCGTTGTCCCCCGGAACTCTCTCCAGGTAAACCCAGTAAGCTCCAAATGGGTCAGTTGGAGTACCAATAGTATGGCGGGAGCAGATGAACCACTGAGATGACGCTACTTTGTATGACTAAAGTAGCTGGATTCAACAAGAAGACAAAAATGGCATAATATACCCAAATATTTTAAGCAATAAGGCTGTTCCACACTGAAGATATCTGTACCTGTGCCACCTGGAGACATAGCAAATATCATCAGAGTCTGATACCAGTGATTCTAAGATGGAAGTAGACCATGAACCACCAATGACGGGTCCAAAACCTTCAACCAAGTTGAGGGCAATGACTTGGTGAGAGACCTAACCTCCAAAAAAAAAAAGTGCATGTTACTTGGCTCACACTGGGAACAAGACTTCTAGCTCCTGAGTCCTAACTCAATAAAGTTCAGTTGTTTTTTTTGGGAAAATTATTTTTTTCAAACGTTAACTAAAACCCCCGGATAGTCTATTTTCCTTTGAAAAATATAACCTAGCCAGTTCATCATTCTATCATGCATCAAACCCCCAATTAGGGGAGGGAAATTTTCCACAGTACTCGACTCATTTTGTCTACAATCCTACCATACCTTTTGGTTTCTGACAAAAGCATGCCACAATTTATATTTTAGTGATTTAGGGCATTTATAGATGATAGAGAATCAGTAAAGGGGTTAATCATCGACACATTGACGCATTTGAGTGAAAGGAGTATAAAAAACGGTTTTTTTTAAAGTGTGGGGGCCCCCAGTTTTTGATGCGTGCTCCAATTTGTTTATGGGGCCATAAATTGAAAATGACAACAGAAAAACAAACCAGCTGCACCAGGGGTTTTTGTAAACAGAACCATCAACATAAATAATTTGTAAAAGAAAAGCAGTGTGATTTAAGGGTAAAAGGTTGGGATGAAAATTAAAAAATGTTTGTTTTTCCATTTATTTCAATTCAGATCATTTTTTTTTTTTGTAAGGATTACAATGTGTGGTTTAATTTATATAAGACAAAAATTAAAAAGGGGGATTAGCATGGGGGGGGCATTTTGGGCATTTCGGACAGTTTTCCCTACTAGTCTGTTCACATTCAAGTTGCTCCATAAACATACTTTTTCTAAGTTCATTTTATCATATTTATAGTTTCTAGGGGGTTTTTTAATTTTTTTCCCCTAAATTTTAATTTTTTCATTTTTTTTTTTTCCCCCCAATATTTTTCCCAATGCTAGACAAAAGATCCCCCAAAAAGTTATATTCTACATTCTCCTTATGGGTGCTCTTCTTGGTTTAATATCAACTTTATCATGAAGGATTAACAATGTATGGGTTTCCATAGAATTGAAATTTAATTTTTTGCCCCTTTTTTTTAGTATCATCCCGGGTTTTCCTCCAATGAGCATGTTTTATTATATGAGTCAAGACCCTTTTCGTGATGACATAGAACAGTAAGGGAATAGAGTCAAGCTCAGTGTCATGTTAGCTTTATGATTAGGATTGAAAAAATTAGTTTGCGGGAACGCCCAGTTTTTAAATTTTTTAGCCTAGTTCAAAAATTTATTATTGTTCTTAACTAGGGAGGTAACCAAGTAGATCCCCCCCCCTGCCAGAAGACTTCTGTTTAGATCCATCAGTGTTATAACTTGTGATAACTTTTACTACCAGCTAGGCGAGAAATTTATTTTTGAGCAGTTGCTTTAACAAGTGTTTTAAAGGGAAAAGGGGTTTTTGGGAAAAAAACACAGGCCTCATTTCTAGGCTTTATTGAAAAAAAAATATGGAAGGGTCTGCAACAGAAGAAAATACATTAATGCTGCTGCAGGACAGGTGATGAAGGTGCTTTGTCCTCAGAAAAGCTATAGCTACTGGCGACATATTTAAGCTACCATGTAATCTGATCACGAATGTATTTGTGTAAGAGAGCCCCCAAAACCCCGGCCATGTGGGCCATCGCCGTATTTTTTGTTGTTTTTAAAAAGGGGGGCCCCTGGGTGGTATTGTGTCCTGCGGCCCCCACAAAGCCCCTGGGGGGATTACAGGAATGAGCTTTTTAAAAAGGGACTTGCAGGTATGTGATATTAAATGAACACATTTTACATGGAGGGGAAAAAATGCTCTTTTTGGGCCTACAGTAATACAGTTCATGCGGGTTTAAAAAATTTTAATGTAATTGTACGTTTTCACAATCCATTTAGATTTTTTATTTACTTTGACTTTTAAAAAAAGGGGTTCATTGTTGGGTGTCTGGTTCATTTCTTAACATTCAATAATATACAGTGTTAATCCAACAACTTTCACTGATACTAAAAATGCCCTTCCTCATATTAAAAACCCTTTTTTAGTTTTGGGCACCCCAAAATAATTTGAGAGCTTTTTTTTCATTAACCCCCAAAGGGGGGGAAGAACTTTTTTTCAAAAAAATGGGCAGCATAATCAATTAAGGACCTAACATTATGGGGTTCCAGGTTTTTGCCCCAAAAGCTTTTAAAAACATTTAGTCTATTTTTTTTTTTTTTTAGGGGTTTTTTTGGGTTTTTTTAAAAGGACATCCCCAAAACCCAAAAAATTTGAAGTTTTAAAAGCAAAAATTTTACCCCGCAAATAGATATTTGGGGGGGGGGCGTTTTCTTGTTAATTTTTTTTTTTTATAGGAAGAATTTGAGGCCTTAATCGTTTTTTAAACCCCGGGGGAAAACTTTTAAAAAGGGGATAAGAAGATGATGTCATGCTGTCAGCATAGCCAGTTATATTTTAGGGGGGAGGTAGAGCCAAAAGAGCAAACCCGAAAATTAAAAGCATGGGACTGAAACTCCCCGGTGTACCTTTGGGGGGTTTCTTTAGACTGTTTTCCAAAGCCTTGGTAGAGGGGGGGGATACCTATTTGACATGGTTTCCCCCTTTTCCAGCAGAGAGGCCCCCACAATATTCATTTTTTGGGGGGTTCATGTAGTATAACAGTTCTGTTCCCCGGGGGTCAGGGAGATTTTAAATCAAGAAATGTAAAAAGTAGAGGTGTGTGCAGGGAAAAGGGGGAAATAAGTTCTGCACACTCTTACCTTTCATAAACCCATAGAGGGAGGAGGAAAGTTGGGTTTTTTTTTGTGGAACAGTTTGTTAATATCATTCTTTTTTAAAATTTTTTCAAAAAACAATTAGTTGGGGGATCGGTCAAATTTTCAGGTGTTGGGGCAGGATAGGGAAAAGAGACTATTGGTCCAGGAAGTAGGAAGAACTCCCCCCAAAGTAACTGGTATTTTTCAGTGCTAAAAGGGGGTTATCCCCACACGTGCCTGAGAGTTCTGAGAATATTTTAGGGGGGACCATCCTCCAGGAGCAGGATCGACCTTTTTTTAAAAATTTTTCAATTCATACTTTGAAGACAATTATCTCTTCAATATTTTGGCCCATAAAATTAATCAGTTTCAACATTTCTTCAGGCTCCAAATTTTTTTTAAATTTTTATGGAAGGTTTCCCTTTCCTGTCCACTTGTCCACTTAAAAAATGCCAGTGAACTGGGGAAAAATTTTAGTTATTTTTTTCGATCCCCCGATGGAAATTATTGAGGGAAAAAACAGATACAATACACCATTGCAAAACAATCTTTCACCTACATCCGCCCCCAAAAGGTGGAAAGAGGCACCGTGGCTGAGATGTACTTGTTCTTTGCCCAAAAATTTCTTTTCCCATTTAAAAACCCCGGGCAAATCATACCCGGGCGACAGACCGCCTGGGTTGCAACACCGGTTTCGTGATATAATATCAGTGAATCGATTTTTTCTAAAGTTACGGATGCTCCATTTTCAGACAAAACCAGGCCTGACAGCGACAGGTTATATAAGATTAGGGGAAAAAGTTTCTTCGAAAGAGAAATTCAATATGCATTTTTATCCATTAGGAAACTTGTTATTGACGAGTCACTGATTCTGTTCAAAGGTAGACTGTCGTTCAAGCAGTATATACCAAAAAGGGGGGAAACCCTTTTTTTAAAGTTGTTTTTTGTGATTCTACAGTGGTATTGTATTGGATATTTTTTTACACTAAAATAATACATTGAAAGATACCAGGAAGTTACTGGGTTCGGGGGTTTTTGGGGTTTTTAAAAATGATGGAACCATATCTTTAGGCAAAATATTATATTTCTGATAACTGGTACCAAGCCCTCCTCAGTTATTTTTAAAACTTTCAATTGGGGGGAAATGGCAAAAAAAAGTATATGCCTAGGTTCAATGTAGGCACTTTGTTGGGGGGTGAGGTGTTTG
>WNWK01040378.1:0-17005 GCA_009830355.1 Cherax destructor | reverse complement strand
TGTTCCACAAGGCACAGTACTTGCTCCCACCCTATTCCTCATATCAGACATTGACAGGGATATAAGCCACAGTGCTGTGTCTTCCTTTGCAGATGACACCCGAATCTGTATGACAGTGTCCACCGTTCAAGACACTGCAAGACTCCAAGCAGACATAAACCAAATCTTTAAATGGGCTGCAGAAAACAATATGAAGTTCAATGATGAGAAATTTCAATTACTCAGATACGGAAAACGTGAAGAAATTAAAATCTCATGAGAGTACAAAACTAAGTCCAACCACACAATAGAGCGAAAAACTAATGTCAAAGACCTTGGAGTGATCATGTCAGAGGATCTCACCTTCAAGGACCATAACAATGTAGCAATTGCATCTGCTCGAAAAATGACAGGATGGATAATGAGAACCTTCAAAACAAGGGATGCCAAGCCCATGTTGACACTTACAGATCGCTTGTTCTATCTAGGCTGGAATATTGCTGCACACTAACTGCACCTTTCAAGGCGGGTGAAATTGCTGAACTTGAAAATGTGCAGAGAACCTTCACCGCACGCATAAGTGCGATAAACCACCTCAACTACAGGGAACGCTTGAAGTTCCTAAACCTGTACTCCCTAGAACGCAGGCGGGAAAGATACATTATTATATACACATGGAAAATTCTCGAGGGCTTAGTACCAAACTTGCACACAAAAATCACTCCCTACGAAAGCAAAAGACTCAGCAGGCGATGTAACATCCCCCCAATGAAGAGCAGGGACTAGCACGTTGAGGGACAACACAATAAGTGTCAGGGGCCCAAGATTGTTCAACTGCCTCCCAGCATACATCAGGGGGATTACCAACAAGCCCATGGCTGTCTTCAAGCAGGCACTGGACAGGCACCTCAAGTCGGTACCTGATCAGCCGGGCTGTGGTTCGTACGTTGGACTGCGTGCGGCCAGCAGTAACAGCCTGGTTGATCAGGCTCTGGTCCAACTGGAGGCCTGGTCACAGACCAGGCCGCGGGGGCGTTGACCCCTGGAATTCTCTCCAGGTTCTATAGATATCGAAGCATTCCTCTGAACATCCTTCCGCCTCCCCATCCTCATTGTTATGATACATGTATAACCCAAAGGTTTCCAAAATACAGCAATTCTTTTTCCTTGTTAAGTATTATTAGAAAACTTATTTTATATAAAACCTATAATTAGCATGTTTTAACAATCTTTGTGATCTTATATAAACATTTTTTAAGGTGTAAATTTTTTTTAAAGATTTTTAAAAAATCTTTAACATATTAAATTGTTTTCTTTTTCTTTTTATACTTTTGGTTTTTTATAAAATTTTGTGAGTAACTATGTATATGTATATTAGAAGAACAAAAATAATATTATAGTTAACGTTCCACCTTAAAAAATATATATTTTGAAGTCAAACTAATATATTTTATCGAGTCAGTTATTGAGCTACAGTACTTATATTAAATTTTCAAGAAGTGTCAACCAACAAGGATACAAGTGGGCGCCAGAGGTGTTGGCAGTGCACTGGACAGCCCTACCAGGCAGCAAGAGGCATTGCTCCCAGCACATTCTGCAACGACTTGCTTTAGCTAGCATTACGGGTGTGGAAAGCCCTGGGTGTGTACCGTATTACACTGATGGCTCCAGAGACCCAGAGGCTGGCCGCACAGCTGCTGGGATGTTCCACAGCAATCTGACAGCAGGTTGGCGCCTCCCGGACCATTGCACTATACTCCAGGCTGAACTCTATGCCGTTCAACATGCGCTGCAGCATTCAATTGCAAACCATCACCATCCCCCCCGTCATCCATGTTGATTCCAAGTCAGCAATCCAGGCAATTATGCACAAAGAGCCAAGGGACAACATACACATCTAGTAGTTAGACTGTTGGGTTTAGTCCTGACTCTTTCTCTTCTACTTCAGCTCTTCCTCTCACCGGCTATTCTTCTTCTGTCCCCACTTCCCCTCCCCCTAGTGGGTCCTACCTGAGAGTCTGAACTAACTAACAACATACACTTACTCACGTTCATTCGGGGCGACCTGCAGACGCTCATGGCCTATGATCGCAGAGCCACCATCAACTGGATCTCAAGCCATGTGGGTATCCCCGGCAATGATGCAGCAGATGAGGCTGCTAAGACTGCAACGCTCGAGGCACAGCCACGTGGTGCAATCTCCATTAGCCTCAGCGGGATTATGCTATGGGCTACCAGTGCGGCATGGCGCCCACTTCCTGACCCTGGGGATTCACGGAGCCGCCGCTGGTATGACAGGGCGAATCACTGGGCGCCCCCTCCGAGTATTCGGAAGCAGACCAGGGAACTGCGGGTGGCTATCCACCGCCTACGCTTAGGGTATCCCACCACTGCACAGATCATTGAACGGGCAAGAGAGGAGCTCTGTACCCACTGTGACCGGATGGTTTCGACACCCCTGGTGCCCTACCTATTAGACTGCCCAGTTACATTACCCCTTCGCCGCAGACACTTCCCGATGACCCCGGTGGGCGGGCCCGGGAAGATGAGGCGGCACATCTGGTGTACTTGGCTGTCAAAGATTTGGAGACCTGACTCCCAGTCATTGCATGTCACCCCCCCCCTCCCCCCGCTGACGTCGCTGTGAAGGCCTGCTGAGGGCCTCCGTTGCACCCTGCAACAACCACCATTAGAGCAACCTCCCTTTTGGGACGTCGTTTGTCCATAGATTCGGAGAGGACCACTCTTCCCACCAAAGGAATGCCACTCATGTACCTTTAACGTCGATACATTACACTTCCATACCCGGGGAGCCGATGCCGGGTCACCAAATTGGAAGAGATCCGGGCCGGGACCCATACCAGCAAATCATATAGAATAGAATAGAATACATTTAAACAGGAGGAGGAGGTGTTGATTCACCGGGAATTCTCCCGGCCCGGGTCTTTACCAGATAGCGACCCGGCTCCGGCTCCCTGGCGTGGGAGTGGCAGAGACCGAAGTCTCCATGGGAGGGGGTACCCCTCAGCGGTGGGACCAACTGGTCCCAGGCCTAGCCATATTCGCCCACAAGCACAAGGCAGGTAGGTAGATAGTTGCTAGGCCCCTCTGGTCTGCCACCTTCCCCGCCCCAAGGAGGCTGACGGGAAGGGCAGGCTTGGAGCCGCAGATGGTAGCAAGCTCCAGCCTTGGCACCTACCCTGCCCTAGAAGGGCTGGGCATGGTGATCGACCTTTTTAAACAGTAAAATAAATGTAGTATTAGTAGAAATTTTTGAATATCAAAGAATGATTCGAGTACAAATATTCTATTCTATTCTAGTCTATATGATCTGCCGGTATGGACACAAATATTCGAGATGTTTTCTTAAATATTAGATATATACTGATGATGTACAGAAGAGTTGTAAACTCCACCAGCCTGACTATATTCCATAAATATGCTCACATAGTTATGTAATAATTATTTTCTTTCATGAATTAAAGTTTTCAGTAGTTCCCCCTCCTGTCCTCATACTTAAACTTCCTTAACTGATAATTTATACTTATAATAAATATACTCTAATATTAAAAAAAATCATTTGATTATAATAACATTATTATCGACGTTTAAAATTTATTTTAAGTTTTGTAAATATTTAAATTCATTAAAAATCTTATAATTTTTACCATAAAATGCCCGTGCCTCCTGAACCAAGTCCAGTACATGCAGTAAGCGATTTCAACATGCAGATCACCACCACTCCTCAAACTACCTAATCTATTAAGCCAACCAATGCTACGCAGCTGGGTTTAGCCCTGGCTCTTTCCCTTCACCTAATTAAAACTCCTCTCACCCACTATTCTTCACCTATCCAATCTACTATCACCCATCGTGGGTACTTACCTGAGAGTCTTCGTTCGTTCGTTCGTAGTTAGACTGTTGGGTTTAGTCCTGACTCTCTCTTCTCCTTCAGCTCTTCCTCTCACCGGCTATTCTTCGTCTGTCCCCACTCGCCCCTAGTGGGTCCTTACCTGAGAGTCTGAACTGAACTGAATTTTTCTCCGATCGACACCATGCCTATCCATCTCCTTCTAGGGCAGGGTAGAAGATGCCTGAGCCAGAGCTTGCTTTCATCTGCGGCTCACAAGACTGCTATTCCCTTTAGCTCCCCTGGGGCAGGGAAGATGGCAGACCAAAGATGGGCGCGCGTGAAACGCCTCCGGGCTCGGATTTTTTTTTTCTCGAAAATCGGTGTAGTTTTAGTGTCTAGTGGTGTTCTAGAGTTTTTATCCCCTCCAAAACACCGTTTTCTCTCACTCAATGTCCGTCTATGTCATAGAAGACGACATGATGAAGGGGAAATAATTTTATATCGAAATCCTGGAAGTACAGTCGCCTTGTTACGGCCTATTTTATTACTTCTAGTGTATATATCATGTTTATATGCGTTTTTTATTTATGATACCAGCACCCCATCCACGCCAGCCAGTGGTGAAGTACAGGACGGCGAGCTGCCTCCGGCGCCCGATGCTGACTCAGCAGCTACATCTCCACAGTTGCACGGCCCAGCAACGAACCCCAACCCTCCGAATCGAATAAGTTCAGGTAAGACCCACAGGTTGGTCGAGAGGAAGTGTGGACAGCTGAAGAGTAGTCGGTGAGAGGAAGGTCTTGAGTCGTAGATAAAAGTGCCAGGGCTTAACCCAGCTGCGGAGCGATAGGGGACAGGAGCTGGAGATCAGGAACTGAAGATCAGGAATTTGCAGGCGATGTAGAAGGTGTTACGCTGCTGGCTGCATCACTGCACAGAAGTACTAGCTGGTGACAAGGCTGGCGGCTGGCGTGGGTTGACAGGGACTGGGACTTGCAGTTTGATGGTGAGGTGCTTGATTACGTCGTGGCTGTCGTGGCTGTTACTGGAGTGTGATTTAATGGCGGGAGCCGTTTGTTAGCTTTTTAAACGTGGCTTTGTTCATGACGTCAATGTAGACTCTGGAGTTGAAATATTGTGGGTCTGTACTTGCCTCTGAGACTGTTTTTAGCATCTCAGCGAGTGTCAGTACAGTGTCTCTAGTTTCACCGTCTTCTAGTGGTATGGTAGCGAACTTGACTTTTCCGTTTAGCAGTCTTGTGTGTAGTTCATTTAAGTATAGGTCGTCTTCACTTGCATCAGCGGTGTAGAAGGCAGCAAACCTGAATGCTATGTGTCTTGGTGTTCTCTCATCTGTGAATATTTTTGATTTCTTGGGTGGTGGAGATTGCGGTATGTCGATAGTAGCTTCTGTTGAGAGTGTTGTGGTGGTGGTGGCGGCAGGTGCTGGCGGTGGTGGTGTCGGCGTCTGCGCGGTCTCTGATTGGTCCATCTCCATGGTGGAGGGAGGAGCTTGAGGTGGTGGTGGTGGTGGCGGTTGCGGCTGTGTTGGCTGAGCAGGCGTTGTGATATTAAGTGGCGCACTGGTGCACTTGATGATGTCAGCTGATGGTGGTGAGTCTGGGAAGTTGAACTTGGGCATATTATTAAGTTCAAAGATCTCGTTGATGACAGTGTTGAAGGAGCCAGGATTCGCCATGTTGGCCATGTGGGCATATATCATGCAGTACTGGATCTTTGTGGTGTCCATTGTTGGTGGTGTAGCGACTGCGTTGGTGGGTGGTAGTGTGGCTTTGAGAATCTTAGTGGTGTTGGACTGGATCTTGGCGATGGCAGCATATGTAGGTGACTTATGCTGTGCTTTTTTCAGGTTAACTTCTTGTGCTTTCTTCAGTACTTCACGGCGTGTTGGACAACGAGCAGCCAAGGTATGGTGCTCAGTCTTGCAGTTAAGACACTTGGGTTGAGTGGTGGTGGAGCAGGACTTGTAATCGTGGCCTTCAGTACCGCAGTTTGTGCAGAACTTCTTGTCCTTGTTGGTGCATTCCTTGGTGCTGTGTAAGTACGAGAAGCAGTTGTAGCATTGTGGAACAATTGTGTATCTTTCTGCTTCAATGAAGGCAGGGTTGATGTGAAAGTAATGTACTGCTATTCCCTCATCTAGTGCTTTCTCCGCCATGGTGACGTCAGTAAAGGTGACCTTCATCATGGACGGAGCAGTAGGTATTTTTAGAATGGAGTCGACCTTTGCCCAGGGGTTCAGGTCCTCTATAGATGTCTTGATATCAGCGATGTCTTGAGCAGTGATGAGTGAGTCTAGGCGTTTGAGGAACACAGTCCTCTTAGCCCTCATTGCAGGGGAAGTCCAGATTTGAAATCCCCGTTCTTGAAGCTTGGTAGTAGCAGTGGTGGTCAGTAGTTTTTCAGCCTCGTTGTCGTCGGTGCAGACGACAATGAAGGCCGCCTTGAGTGTCAGGATAGCAGTGAATTTTACTTGCAGACTGCTGCTAACAGCAGACGCAAGTGCTAGCTTAGTGGAGTCATTTATAACTCCACTAACAGGCTTGATCTTGACCCTGTTGGAGTATTGCATCGTGGTGGTGATGCTTCACAGACGCAGTAAAGGTTCCCCTCCCCGACGGGGATCGCAGGGATGACAATACTGGGAATGTGTGAGGTGCACAGGTGTGCAGTGCTGTTTTGTGACCCTCCCATGGACCAGGCAGTCCCATATCACGACACCCCTGCATCGCCACCTCCAAGACCTCGCAGAGACAGACGTCCGCCGGCGTACCTACGGGATTACGTCACCGAGTGAGGAGTTTCCTGCTGGAAACTGGGGGGGATGTGGGATGTAGGTGACGTGACATAGAGTGAGTCAAAGTTGGCGGGCCGGCGGCACCCGTGCGCCGCCTGTAGGTGATGCAGAGAAACTCGAGTCGTAAACAAACGGAGTGCGGGGCCGACGAACACGTATTACCTTCCTATATCTTTATTTACTACAAGTACATGTACATGGTATACAGGCCTAGCTGACATCAATGACATATTACTATATAGAAAGTCCCTTGTTATGCTGAGCATTTCGGGCAGATTAGGTCAGTGTCCCAGGATGCGACTCACACCAGTCGACTAACACCCAGGTACCCATTTAACTGATGGGGAACATAGACAACAGGTGTAAAGAAACACGCCCAATGTTTCTGCCCTGGCTGGGAATCGAACCCAGGCCCTCGCTGTGTGATGCGAGAGCTTTAGCCACCAAGCCACCAGTAATTACGTGTTATGTAGCGAAAGGCACTGCACACCCACTATAGAGTTACGTCGGTACAGTGTACATTAATGATATACAGTGGACCCCCGAGTTTCGTAAAAACTTCACTCCTGAAGTCTGCTCAAGTGCCATTACCGAACGAATTTACTCCCTTAAGGAAAAATTTCACGTAGGTTAGTCTATTTCAGACCCCCAAAAATACACTTCCACAAGAACTTACAAAATTATACTTACATAATTGCACGATTTCCGGGGTATTCGTTAACCGAGGGTCCACTGTATTAGGACTAGGAGGTACAATGTGCGCTTATCTAGTCAGACTCGGTCGATCACCATGCCCAGCCCTTCTAGGGCAGGGTAGGTGCCAAGGCTGGAGCTTGCTACCATCTGCGGCTCGCAAGCCTGCCCTTCCCGTCAGCCTCCTTGGGGCGGGGAAGGTGGCAGACCAGAGGGGCCTAGCAACTATCTACCTACGTGCTTGTGGGCGAATATGGCTAGGCCTGGGACCAGTAGGTCCGACCGCTGAGGGGTACCCCCCTCCCATGGGAGACTTCGGTCTCTGCTACTCCCACGCCAGGGAGCCGGAGCCGGGTCGCCATCTGGTAAAGACCCGGGCCGGGAGATTTCCCGGTGAATCAACACCTCCTCCTCCTCCTTATCTAGTCAGGTGTGCATCTTAATTTGTGTACTTTGTTTCTTTGCAGCTAGGAGCATTCGCTATGTTGTATCTTAATAAAGGATTATCAGTACACACCCGAATGTCTCTTTGACCAGTAACTATATGCATATTATGAGGAGAACAAAAATAATATTACAGTTGACGTTCCACCTTAAAAAAAATATATTTTGAAGTCTAACTAATATATTTTTTATCGAGTCAATTATTGAGCTATTTAAGATATTTTCCAAAATACTACTTATATTAAATTTTCAAAAAACTGTCAACCAACAAGGATACAAGTGGGCGCCAGAGCTGTTGGCAGTGCACTGGACAGCCCTACCAGGCAGCAAGAGGCATTGCTCCCAGCACATTCTGCAAAGACTTGCTTCAGCTAGCATTACGGGTGTGGAAAGCCCTGGGTGTGTACCGTATTACACTGATGGCTCCACAGACCCAGAGGCTGGCCGCACAGCTGCTGGGATGTTCCACAGCAATCTGACAGCAGTTTGGCGCCTCCCTGACCATTGCACCATCCTCCAGGCTGAATTCTATGCCGTTCAACAAGCTCTGCAGTATTCAATTGCAAACCATCACCATCCCCCCGTCATCCATGTTGATTCCAAGTCAGCAATCCAGGCAATTATGCACAAAGAGCCAAGGGACAACATACACTTACTCACGTCCATTCGGGGCGACCTGCAGACGCTCATGGCCTAGGGTCGCAGAGCCACCATCAACTGGATCCCAAGCCATGTGGGTATCCCCGGCAATGATGCAGCAGATGAGGCTGCTAAGACTGCAACGCTCGAGGCACAGCCACGTGGTGCAATCGCCATCAGCCTCAGCCAGATTATGCTATGGGCAATATTACACAGGCAATATCGTCAGAAAAAACATCACTCGTCATTGGGACCCTTCATAAGATTATTTTAGACTCTCCCTGCGATCCTCGTTGGGGAGGGGACCACTGCTATTCACCCAATGGCTTCTGCTAACCGTGTGAAGATCAAACCACTGCATGGGACCATCAACGATTCATCTAAGCTAGCACTGGCAGCTGCTGTCAGCGGCAGTCTGCATGTTAAATTCACTGCTATACTGACACTCCAAGAGGCCTTCATTGTCGTCTGTATCAATGACTCTGAGGCTGAGAAACCACTTACCAACGATGCTACCACCATGCTACAAGACCGAGGGTTCCAAGTTTGGACATCCCCAGCTCTGAAGGCCAAGAGGACTGTGTTCCTCAAACGCCTGGACTCACTTATTACCGCTCAAGATACTGATGAAATTAAGTCGTCAATCCAACACCAGAACCCTTGGGCAAAGGTTGACTTTGTTCATAAAATACCTAATGCTTCCTCCATGCTGAAGGTCACCTTCAGTAACGTCACCATGGCAGACAAAGCTCTCACCGACGGACTTGCTATCCACTATTTCTACATTAACCCAGCATTTATCGAAGCAGAAATATACGAGTACATCCCAGTTTTACAACTGCTACTCATACTCCCACACCATCAAAGACTGTCCCACCAAGGACAAGAAATTCTGTGCTACATGTGGCAAAGAAGGACACGACTACAAATCCTGCACCACCACCACCACCTCACTCAAGTGTTTAAACTGCAACACTGACCACCACACCCTCGCGGCCAAGTGTCCTACTAGACGTGATATCCTCAAGAAAGAAACAACATGTGACCAAATACAAATGTAACTGCACAAAATGTACACTTTCCCAAAGTTGGATTATTGTCACACCCTGCGTCATTATGTACTGGAGTGCGTCACACCCTGCGTCATTATGTACTGGAGTGCGTCACACCCTGCGTCATTATGTACTGGAGTGCGTCACACCCTGCGTCATTATGTACTGGAGTGCGATAAAATTAATGAATTCAGAGACAACTCACTCAGAAATGTTCAAGATATGTCAAAGTATTTTATCCACAGTGGTATATTACAGACCATTCTGGAAAAATACCCTGACTTTGCTCCATGTAAATAAAGCATTGCCACGTGTGTGTGTGTGTGTTGTGTGTGTGTGTGTGTGTATGTGTGTATGTATATACATGTATGTGTGTGTATGTGTATGTGTGTATATATGTATGTGTATATGTGTACTCACCTAATTGTACTCACCTAATTGTGGTTGCAGGGGTCGAGACTCAGCTCCTGGCCCCGCCTCTGCACTGTCCGCTACTGAGTCTCTGCTCTCCCTGCTCCATGAGCTTTATCATACCTTGTCTTAAAACTATGTATGGTTCCCGCCTCCACCATATCGTTCGCTAAACTATTCCACTTCCTAACTACTCTATGGCTGAAGAATTGCTTCCTAACATCCCTCTGACTCATCTGAGTCTTCAGCTTCCAGTTATGTCCCCTTGTTTCTGTGTTTCCTCTCTGGAACATCGTGTCACTATCTACCTTGTCGATTCCCCGCAGTATTTTGTATGTCGTTATCATGTCTCCTCGAACCCTTCTGTCCTCCAGTGTTGTTAGTTCTATTTCCCTCAACCTTTCTTCATAGGGCAGTCCCCTGAGTTGTGGAACTAGCCTTGTTGCAAACCTTTGCACTTTCTCTATTTTCTTGACGTGCTTGACCAGGTGTGGGTTCCAGACTGGTGCTGTATACTCTAGTATGGGCCTGACGTACACAGTGTACAGTGTCTTGAACGATTCCTTGTTAAGGTAACGGAACGCTAATCTTAGGTTTGCCAGTCGCCCATATGCTGCCGCGGTTATCTGGTTGATGTGTGTTTCCGGAGACGTGCTTGGTGTTATACTCACCCCAAGGTCTTTCTCCTTTGATGAGGTTTGTAGCCTTTGTCCACCTAGCCTGTACTCTATCAGCGGTCTTCTTTGCCCTTCTCCGATCTTCATGACTTTGCATTTGGTGGGGTTAAATTCGAGAAGCCAGTTGCTAGACCAGACGTCAAGCTTGTCCAGGTCTCTTTGAAGTCCTGCTTGGTCTTCATCCGATGTGATTCTCCTCATTATTTTCACATCATCTGCGAAGAGAGACACTTCTGAGTCTATCCCGTCCGTCATGTCATTCACATATAGCAAGAATAGCACTGGTCCTAGGACTGACGCCTGCGGTACACCGCTCGTCACAGGCGCCCACTGTGATACCTCATCACGCACCATGACCCGTTGTTGTCTCCCTGTGAGGTATTCCCTGATCCATTCCAGTGCCCTTCCTGTTATACACGTTTGGTCTTCCATCTTCTTTACTAATCTCATGTGAGGAACTGTGTCAAAGGCCTTCCTGCAGTCCAAGAAAATGCAGTCAACCCACCCTTCTCTCTCTTGCCTTACCTCTGTTACTTTATCATAGAACTCCAGGAGGTTTGTTACACAGGATTTGCCTTCCCTGAATCCGTGCTGTCTGGCATTGATTATCCTGTTCTGCTCCAAATGCTCCACCATTCTTTTCCTGATGATTTTCTCCAAGACTTCGCACACTATACACGTAAGTGACACCGGTCTGTAGTTTAGTGCCTCTTTTCTGTCTCCTTTTTTAAAGATGAGGACTACGTTGGCCTTTTTCCATATCTCAGGTAGCTGCCCAGTTTCAAGGGATGTGTTGAAAATTATGGTAAGTGGCACACTCAGAACCTCAGCTCCTTCCCGAAGGACCCATGGTGAGATATTGTCCGGACCCATCGCCTTTGAGGTATCAAGGTCACTGAGTAACTGCTTCACCTCCCCCTCAGATGTGTGTATGCCCTCCAGCACTCGATACATCCCTAGTTGGTGATGCACCCCGTCCTGTCTACCCAACTGCCTTCCTTCCTCCATTGTGAATACTTCCCTAAACCTCGAGTTGAGCTCCTCACATACCTCTTGATCATTACTTGTGAGTTCCCCATCTTCCCTCCTCAGCCTTATCACCTGGTTCTTTACTGTTGTCTTCCTTCTGATGTGGCTGTACATCAGTTTCTGGTCAGACTTGACTTTCGATGCTATGTCGTTTTCGTACTGTTTCTGGGCCTCCCTCCGTACCTGTGCATACTCGTTTCTAGCTCTTCGACTAATCTCCTTGTTTGCTTGGGTTCTTTGCCTTCTGTACCTTTTCCATTCTCTGGCACTCTAAGTCTTTGCCTCCCTGCATCTTTTGGTAAACCAGGGGCTCTTTCTTGTCTTCCCATTTATTCTTTTTCCTTTGGGTATAAACCGTTCCTCTGCCTCCTTGCACTTTGTCGCTACGTATTTCATCATTTCATTTACTGACTGTCCTTCCATTTCCCTTTCCCACAGAACCTCCTGCAGGAAATTCCTCATACCCATGTAGTCCCCTCTTTTATGTCTTGTATGTCTCTTTCAGCACCGTTTTCCCTCTCCACATGTAGCTCTACTATGTACTCAAAGCTCAGCACCATATGGTCACTGGCTCCCAGGGGGCTCTCGTGTGTTATGTCCTCGATATCTGAGCTATTCAGGGTGAATACAAGGTCCAGCCTTGCTGGTTCGTCCTCTCCTCTATCTCTGGTCGTGTCCCTGACATGTTGGTGCATCAGGTTTTCCAGTACCACGTCCATCTTCTTAGCTCTCCAAGTTTCTGGACCCCCACATGTTTCTTGGTTCTCCCATTCGATCTCTTTGTGGTTGAAATCTCCAATGACCAGTAACTTTGCTCTGCTCATGTGCGCTTTTCTTGCCACCTCCGCCAGGGTGTCCACCATTGCTTTGTTGTTCTCGTCATATTCCTCTCCTGGCCTCCTGCAGTTTTGTGGTGGGTTATACATCACTGCAATGACTATCTTGTGCTCCCCAGACTGGATGGTACCTACTATAAAGTCCCTTTCTCTACACACCTCCATTCCTGCTATTTTCTCAAATCTCCAATGACTCCTTACGAGCAGTGCGACCCCTTTTCCCCCCTGCTCCTTCTATCTTTCCTCAGGATCTGATATCCTTGTGGGAAGATTGCATCTGATATTGCCTCATTTAGTTTAGTTTCTGTGACTGCTATGATGTCTGGGGACATCTCACCTATTCTTTCATTCCACTCTTCATACTTATTCGTGATTCCATCTGCATTTGTGTACCAAACCTTCAGCCTCGTTTCCAATACTGTGGCCCTGATGGGATCTTGGCGGGATTGGAGGGGTGTGGGCAAGGTTCCCATATAGGGTTGTTGCATAGGTGGGGAGGGTTGTATGGTTGGATTGTGGGCTGATTGGGTGGGGTTTGTGATGGAGTGGGGTAGTGGTGATGATGGGTTTTGGGTTGCTGGGGTGGGGACAGGGGAAACGATGTGTGTGTGCAATGTTAAACTATATGGTTGCCGTTGGGTTGCTGTGGTTTGAGGCCCTCCGTGAGTGCTTCCGGTGGGTGTGGTTGTCCTTCTGCTTGGGCCTGGTGCCCCCTGTACCTCGCTGTCTCCTCCTCTCTCTCCTCCCTTCGCTTTCTTATCCTCTCCTTTTGGGCCTCCCTTTCTTCCTGCGTTCTGTCCCGATCTAGGTATACATCGTGGTACTCCTGAGTCACCCTCAGCCGTGCTTTCTCTTGCAGGATCATGGTATGGGCTGATTCTGCATTGAAGATTACTTTGAGGGGCTGATTTCTTCCCCTTGTGTACCACCCGATTCTCCGAAAATTTGTCACCTGGGACGTGTCTCCCCCTATAATCCTTTCCTTCTCCTCCTGTTTCCTTCTGTCATGGGTGACCCCTTCGACTTCCTTAAGGCCGTAGATAAAGATTGACTTCTCCCTTTCCTCCTCCCACTGTGTCTCCCTTTGCCTCATCAGAGATGCATTAGCATCTTCCGGTTCTGTCATGGTTGTAGCCCCTGTGTTCCTCTGTGTGTCTGGCCTACTCATTTGCCCGTGTCCACTGCTTTATATTGTTGGGGCCTCTGCGTTTAGTGCATCTGCAACTTTGACTACCCTCTCATGTGTTGCTACTGTGCCCTCGTGCTTTGCTTCTGTGGAGCCCTTCTTGTCCCTGGCTGCTTTATCTATATCCCTCATGTGGTGTTAGTATCCTGCTCATCTTGTATCGGGCTCCACGTGTGCTGACAGTGCCTGTGCATACAAGAGTTCTTTTCTCCTCAATCCCTTTATTAGGTGTTGGTATCCTGCTCCTCTTGTTTCATGTGTATGTTTATGTGTGTGTTGTGTTGTGTGTATGTGTATATGTAGTGTGTATGTATGTGTGTGTGTGTGACCCAACAATTAAAATTTGTACCAAGAACTCATTACAGTTGTGACCGGGTGTAGACTATTGAATTGTTCATTGCTTTATAATTTGTTCATGATTGTAACCATGTATAAACGTAAGTAAGTAAATTTACTTACATGTTCATTACCTTTGTAACTTGAGTTCATTACCTTTGTAGCTTGTTAGTTCATTACCTTTGTAACTTGCTCAGCTATCAAAACTTTGAGGTCAGTCCCTGGACCCTATGTACCTCTGTAATCTTTTGACTACCTCCCACAGGATGGGTATGGGGTGCATAATAAAGATATCAAACTAACTTTGCAGGGGTTTCAAAAGAGGAGACAGGGCATGACGTTGACGTCTTTGAAGGTGCAAAAGGAGTTGAGAGGGTACAGGGAGGGACAGGTACTGTGGTCGACAGAGGGTATGAGCGGATTTGTGGTACCTAGAACAGAGGTTGGGGGAAGTGGAGGCAAAAGAAAAGGTTTTGGACAGTATACAGGTAGGGATTAGTGAGGAGGAGGGAAAAGGTATGGAGGGTAGTATAACAGAGGAGGAGGTGTGGTTAGCGGTAAAGGGTATGCAAATGGGTAAAGCGCCGGGAGTCGATGGCTTACCTAGTGATTTTTATGTACAACATTGGGGAGTGTTGAAGGAATGTTTGACGAATGTTTTCAATCATTTGAAGGAAGTAGGGTATATGGGTGAGGATCAGCGCACTGGAGTTGTTGTTTTGGTGCCAAAGGGAAAAATGGTGGAATCGATTAGAGATTATAGGGCTATTTTGCTTTTATGTGCAGATTACAAATTTTTTGCAAGGATTTTGGGTAATAGGGTTAAAAAGGGTTTAGATTCTATCATAGAGCGTGGCCAATATGGGATACTGGGGAGGTGTATGGGTAATGGGCATGGTAGGATTAGGGCGTTCATTGAGGGTTGAGAGGGGGTGTTAGGGCTTGACTGGGAAATGGCTTATGATAGTGTAGATAGGAGTATGTTATTTGATATTCTTCGTAAACGGGGTTTGGGGGACAAAGTTGTGGGATGGGTCCAAATGTTGTATGCAGGGGCTTTTGTGAGGGTTCAAGTGAATGAGAGGGTAGGAGATGTGGTGAGCATGGAGCATTGTTTGCAGCAGGGGTGCCCTTTGTCGCAAATTCTGTTTGCATGCTTGCAGGACCCTTTTTATAGGTTAGTGTCGATGGGGGTTGGGGAGGGGGGTCAGGTACCTGGTTGTGAGTCAGAGATTGTTGGTTATGTCGATGACACAACAATTCTAGTAGGTGGATGGGAGGTGTTTGATACTATAGGCAGGATAATAGGTGTTTTCGGGGATGAGGATTAACAGGGTAAAATCTAAATTGTTAGAGGTTGGGACGTGGGTGGGGGGAGGGATTTGGGGCTGAAGTATGGTTGGAATGTTGTCGAGTGCTTGAAGATTTATTATTATTTTTTTTATTAACACATCGGCCGATTCCCACCAAGGCAGGGTGGCCCGAAAAAGAAAAACTTTCATCATTCACTCAATCACTGTCTTGCCAGAGGGATGCTTTACACTACAGTTATAAAACTGCAACATTAACACCCCTCCTTCAGAGTGCAAACACTGTACTTCCCATCTCCAGGACTCAAGTGCGGCCTGCTGGTTTCCCTGAATCCCTTCATAAATGTTACTTTGCTCACACTCCAATAGCACGTCCAAGCCCCTTGTACACAAAACCTGTAGCCCCATGTTGACACTTTACAGATCGCTTGTTCTATCTAGGCTGGAATATTGCTGTACACTAACTGCACCTTTCAAGGCGGGTGAAATTGCTGACCTTGAAAATGTGCAGAGAACCTTCATGGCATGCATAACTGCGATAAACCACCTCAATTACTGGGAACGCTTGAAGTTTCTAAACCTGTACTCCCTAGAACGCAGGCGGGAGAGATACATTGTTATATACACGTGGAAAATTCTCGAGGGATTAGTACCAAACTTACACACGAAAATCACTCCCTACAAAAGCAAAAGACTCGGCAGGCGATGTAACATCCCCCCCAATGAAGAGCAGGGGTGCCACTAGCACGTTGAGGGACAACACAATAAGTGTCAGGGGCCCAAGATTGTTCAACTGCCTCCCAGCATACATCAGGGGGATTACCAACAAACCCCTGGCTGTCTTCAAGCAGGCACTGGACAGGCACCTCAAGTCGGTACCTGATCAGCCGGGCTGTGGTTCGTACGTTGGACTGCGTGCGGTCAGCAGTAACAGCCTTGTTGATCAGGCTCTGATCCAACATGAGGCCTGGTCACAGACTGGGCCGCAGGGAAGTTGACCCCTGGAATTCTCTCCAGGTAAACTCCAGGTTGTCAAAGTACACACTCTGTAGGATGGTTATGGTATATTAACGGAGTCTGAGAGGGAGGGGTACCAGGCCACGTCTGTTCTAGAATAGGTCTAAGGCAGTTGTGAGACCGACGCTCGCCTCTGGCTACGCACATGCGTGCAAGCGTCTGACGTCACACGCAAAGGGACCGGCTATGTAAAGCTAAGATGATTCTAATACACTACAGAAGTGTATTCATATTACTGACACGATAGCTCGGCCATGTTACGTATGATGTCTCGGCATACTAGACAACTCTATAGGCTGAACAGACAGGTGGCACTGGAGTGAATCTATACAATAGCAAACACATTATAACTTAGAACTAATCAAGATTAATCTTACTATCACACTTCTTGAGTTAATGGTTCTTAAGAGAATTTTAATGGATCTAGAGATAATGCATTATATATTACAATTACAATTTACAATTTTGATCGATCAATCTGTATTCATGGACTCTACAGCTTCTGAGGAAGAATAAATATTTACAGGGAAGAAGTTTTAAGAGAAAAGATAGACTCGGCTAACACTGGTCATACTGTTAAAACTCAGAACTTGGAGAGAACTTGAACACACAAACCTCTTTAAGGGGGGCTCCTTGACGAGGTAAAGAGGCTATCGGTCTGAGGAATTGGACCTTTTGGTCTTCTTCCTCAGACCAAACCTAATTCCCCAATCCCCCTCCCTTTT
>WNWK01040377.1:0-17005 GCA_009830355.1 Cherax destructor | reverse complement strand
ACTTTTAAATAAATTTCTAAAAATTGTTAGGGGAAAAAGTAAGAAAAATTTTTATGTTTTTTTTTTAATGGTATATTTTATCTAAAAAATAGTTTTCAGATAATCCTTGAAAATGCCTTAAAACGTCGAAATATGCAATAAAATACGATTTTAGCACATTTTTCCTGAGCTTTTTAATGTTTCATGTATTTTCGAAAAATATGAAATATTCTATAAAAATATTGATTTTTAAAGATTTTAATATGATTTTTTAAAATATGTAAATAATTTATAAATATTCAAAAATGCTATAAAACGATATTTTATTGCATTTTTGACGATTCAAGGCATTTTCACGGATTTTCTGAAAACTATTTTTTAGATAAAATATATCTATGAGTAAGTTCTAAAAGAAAATCATAAAATTTTGCTTACTTTTCCCATAAATTTCAATTGCAATAGAAATTCTATTTAAAAGTGTGAAAATCTAAGTATTTTAGCTAAAAAATGAGTTTTGTCAGAAAAGCATCAAACCGCTATAAAACGTCGAAATATGCCATAAAATGCGATTTTAGCCCATTTTTCTGAGCTTTTTAATGTTTCATGTATTTTTAGAAAATAATATGAAATATTCTATAAAAATATTGATTTTTACAGATTTTTAATGGGAATTTTTAAAAATATGTAAATAATTAATAAATATTCAAAAATAATATAAAAAGTGATTTTATTGCATTTTTTTTGACGATTTAAGGCATTTTCAAGGATTTTCTGAAAAACTAATTTTTTTAGATAAAATATACCTATGAGTAACCTTCCTAAAAGAAAATCATAAAATTTTGCTTACTTTTCCCATAATTTTCAATTTCAGTAGAAATTCTATTTAAAAGTGTGAAAATCTAAGTATTTTAGCTGAAAAATGAGTTTTGCCAGAAAAGCACTCAAACCGTTCTAAAACGTCGAAATATGCCATAAAATGCAATTTTAGGCCATTTTTCTGAGCTTTTTAATATTTCATGTATTTTTGGAAAATAATATGAAATATTCTAAATTAATATTGATTTTTATAAATTTTATTGGATTTTTAAAATATGTAAATAATTTATAAATATTCAAAAATGCCTTAAAACTTGATTTTATTGCATTTTTGACGATTCAAGGCATTTTCAAGTGATTATCTGAAAACTATTTTTTAGATAAAATATACCTATGAGTAAGCTTCCTAAAAGAAAATCATAAAATTTTGCTTACTTTCCCATAATTTTCAACTTCAGTAGAAATTTATTTAAAAGTGTGAAAATCTAAGTATTTTAGCTGAAAAATGAGTTTTGCCAGAAAAGCACTCAAACCGTTCTAAAACGTCGAAATATGCAATAAAATACGATTTTAGCACATTTTTCTGAGCTTTTTAATGTTTCATGTATTTTTCGAAAATAATATGAAATATTCCATAAAAATATTGATTTTTATAGATTTTTAATATGATTTTTTAAAAATATGTAAATAATTTATAAATATTCAAAAATGCTATAAAACTTGATTTTATTGCATTTTTTGACGATTTAAGGCATTTTAAAGGATTTTGTGAAAAACTATTTTTTAGATAAAATATACCTTTAAGTAAGCTTCCTAAAAGAAAATCATAAAATTTTGCTTACTTTTCCCATAAATTTCAATTGCAGTAGAAATTCTATATAAAAGTGTGAAAATGTAAGTATTTTAACTAAAAAATGAGTTTTGTCAGAAAAGCATCAAACCGCTATAAAACGTCGAAATATGCCATAAAATGCGATTTTAGCACATTTTTCTGAGCTTTTTAATGTTTCATGTATATTTCGAAAATAATATGAAATATTCTATAAAAAATATTGATTTTTATAGATTTTTAATGGGATTTTTTAAAAATATGTAAATAATTAATAAATATTCAAAAATGCTATGAAACTTGATTTTATTGCATTTTTTGACGATATAAGGCATTTTGAAGGATTTTGTGAAAAACTATTTTTCCTAAAAGAAAATCATAAAATTTTGCTTACTTTTCCCATAAATTTCAATTTCAGTAGAAATTCTATTTAAAAGTGTGAAAATCTAAGTATTTTAGCTGAAAAATGAGTTTTCCCAGATAAGCACTCAAACCGTTCTAAAACGTCGAAATATGCAATAAAATACGATTTTAGCACATTTTTCGAAAATAATATGAAATATTCTATAAAAATATTGATTTTTATAAATTTTTAATGGGATTTTTTAAAAATATGTAAATAAATAATATATATTCAAAAATGGTATAAAACGTTATTTTATTGCATTTTTTGACGATTTAAGGCATTTTCAAGGATTTTCTGAAAAACTATTTTTTTTAAATAAAATAAACCTATGCGACGTTTTAGAGCGGTTTGAGTGCTTTTCTGGCAAAACTCATTTTTCAGCTTAAATACTTAGATTTTCAAACTTTTAAATAGAATTTCTACTGCAATTGAAATTTATGGGAAAAGTAAGCAAAATTTTATGATTTTCTTTTAGGAAGCTTACTCATAGGTATATTTTATCTAAAAATAGTTTTTCAGAAAATCCTTGAAAATCCTTTAAATCTCAAAAAATGCAATAAAATAAGTTTTATAGCATTTTGAATATTTATTAATTATTTACATATTTTTAAAATCAATTAAAAATCTATAAAAATCAATATTTTATATAATATTTCATATTATTTTCAAAAATACATAAAAATAGTCATGTCTAAAATGTATTTTATTGCATATTTCGACGTTTTAGAGCGGTTTGAGTGCTTTTCTGGCAAAACTCATTTTTAGCTAAAATACTTAGATTATCACACTTTTAAATAGAATTTCTACTGCAATTGAAATTTATGGGAAAAGTAGCAAAATTTTATGATTTTCTTTAGGAAGCTTACTCATAGGTATATTTTATCTAAAAAAATAGTTTTTCATGAAAATCCTTGAAAATGCCTTAAATCGTCAAAAAATGCAATAAAATAAGTTTTATAGCATTTTTGAATATTTATAAATTATTTACATATTTTTAAAAATCCCATTAAAATTTATAAAAATCAATATTTTTATAGAATATTTCTATTATTTTAAAATACATGAAACATAATAAAATTGCTAAAGTATTTTATATCGGTTTGAGTGCTTTTCTGGCAAAACTAATTTTTAGCTAAAATACTTGATTATCACACTTTAAATAGAATTTCTACTGCAATTGAAATTTATGGGAAAAGTAAGCAAAATTTTATGATTTTCTTTAGGAAGCTTACTCATAGTATATTTTATCTAAAAAATAGTTTTTCAGAAAATCCTTGAAAATGCCTTAATGTCAAAAATGCAATAAAATAAATTTTATAGCATTTTGAATATTTATAAATTATTTACATATTTTAAAAATCCCATTAAAAATCTATAAAAATCAATATTTTTAGAATATTTCATATATTTTCAAAATACATGAAACATTAAAGCTCAGAAAATGTAAAATGATTTTATGCATATTTCGACGTTTTAGAGCGGTTTGAGTGCTTTTGACAAACTCATTTTTAGCTAAAATACTTAGATTTTCAAACTTTTAAATAGAATTTCTACTGCAATTGAAATTTATGGGAAAGTTAGCAAAATTTTATATTTTCTTTAGGAAGCTTACTCATAGTTATTTTATCTAAAAAAATAGTTTTTCAGATAATCCTTGAAAATGCCTTAAATCGTCAAAATGCAATAAATCAAGTTTTATAGCATTTTTGAATATTTATAATTATTTACATATTTAAAAATCCCATTAAAAATCTATAAAAATCAATATTTTTAGAATATTTCATATTATTTTCAAAATACATGAAACATTAAAAAGCTCAGAAAATGTGCTAAAATCGTATTTTATTGCATATTTCGACGTTTTAGAGCGGTTTGAGTGCTTTCTGGCAAAACTCATTTTTAGCTAAAATACTTAGATTATCAACTTTTAAATAGAATTTCTACTGCAATTGAAATTTATGGAAAGTAAGCAAAATTTTATGATTTTCTTTAGAAGCTTACTCATAAGTATATTTTATCTAAAAAATAGTTTTCAAAATCCTTGAAAATGCCTTAAATCGTCAAAAATGCAATAAAATCAAGTTTTATAGCATTTTGAATATTTATAAATTATTTACATATTTTTAAAAATCCCATTAAAAATTATAAAAATCAATATTAATTTAGAATATTTCATATTATTTTCAAAATACATGAAACATTAAAAGCTCAGAAAATTGCCTAAAATTGCATTTTATGGCATATTTCGAGTTTTAGAGCGGTTTGAGTCTTTTCTGACAAAACTAATTTTTAGCTAAAATACCTAGATTTTCAAACTTTAAATAGAATTTCTACTGCAATTGAAATTTATGGGAAAATAAGCAAAATTTTAGATTTTCTTTTAGGAAGCTTACTCATAGGTATATTTTATCTAAAAAAATAGTTTTTAGAAAATCCTTGAAAATGCCTTGAATCTTCAAAAATGCATTAAAATAAGTTTTATACATTTTAATATTTATAAATTATTTACATATTTTAAAAAATCCCATTAAAAATCATAAAAATCAATATTTTATAGAATATTTCATATTATTTTCAAAAATACATGAAACATTAAAAAGCTCAGAAAAATGCTAAAATTGATTTTATGCATATTTCGACGTTTTAGAGGGTTTGAGTGCTTTTCTGGCAAAACTATTTTTTAGCTAAAATACTAGATTTTAAACTTTAAATAGAATTTCTACCAATTGAAATTTATGGGAAAATAGCAAAATTTTATGATTTTCTTTAGAAGCTTACTCATAGGTTTTTTTATCTAAAAAATGTTTTCAGAAAATCTTGAAATGCCTTAAATCTCAAAAATGCAATAAAATAACGTTTTATAGCATTTTTAATATTTATAATTATTTACATATTTAAAATCCATTAAAATTATAAAAATCAATATTTTATAGAATATTTCATATTATTTTAAAATACATGAAACATTAAAAGCTCAGAAAAATGTGCTAAAATGATTTTATTGCATATTTCGACGTTTAGAGCGTTTGAGTGCTTTTCTGCAAAACTCATTTTTAGCTAAATACTTAGATTATCAACTTTTAAATAAATTTACTGCAATTGAAATTTATGGAAAAGTAAGCAAAATTTTATGATTTTCTTTAGGAAGTTACTCATAGTATATTTTATCTAAAAATAGTTTTTCAAAAATCCTTGAAAATGCCTTAAATGTCAAAAATGCAATAAAATAAGTTTTATAGCATTTTGAATATTTATAAATTATTTACATATTTTTAAAAATCCATTAAAAATCTATAAAAATCAATATTTTTAGAATATTTCTATTATTTTCCAAAATACATGAAACATAAAGCTAAAAATGCCTAAAATGATTTTATGCATATTTCGACGTTTTAGAGCGGTTTGAGTGTTTTTGCAAACTCATTTTTAGCTAAAATACTTAGATTTCAACTTTTAAATAGAATTTCTACTGCAATTGAAATTTATGGGAAAAGTTAGCAAAATTTTATCATTTTCTTTTAGGAAGCTTACTCATAAGTGTATTTTATCTAAACAAAATAGTTTTTCAGAATATCCTTGAAAATGCCTTAAATCGTCAAAAAATGCAATAAAATCAAGTTTTATAGCATTTTTGAATATTTATTAATTATTTACATATTTTAAAAAAATCCCATTAAAAATCTATAAAAATCAATATTTTTATAGAATATTTCATATTATTTTCCAAAAATACATGAAACATTAAAACCAGAAAATGTGCTAAAATCGTATTTTATTGCATATTTCGACGTTTTAGAGCGGTTTGAGTGCTTTCTGGCAAAACTCATTTTTTAGCTAAAATACTTAGATTATCACACTTTTAAATAGAATTTCTACTGCAATTGAAATTTATGGGAAAAGTAAGCAAAATTTTATGATTTTCTTTTAGGAAGCTTACTCATAGGTATATTTTATCTAAAAAATAGTTTTCAGAAAATCCTTGAAAATGCCTTAATCTCAAAAATGCAATAAAATAACGTTTTATAGCATTTTTGAATATTTATAATTATTTACATATTTTTAAAAATCCCATTAAAATCTATAAAAATCAATATTTTATAGAATATTTCATATTATTTTCAAAAATACATGAAAATTAAAAGCTCAGAAAATGCTAAAATGATTTTATTGCATATTTCGACGTTTTAGAGCGGTTTGAGTGCTTTCTGCAAAACTCATTTTTAGCTAAAATACTAGATTATCAACTTTTAAATAGAATTTCACTGCAATTGAAATTTATGGGAAAAGTAAGCAAAATTTTATGATTTTCTTTTAGGAAGCTTACTCATAGGTTATTTTATCTAAAAAATAGTTTTTCAGAAAATCCTTGAAAATGCCTTAATCTCAAAAATGCAATAAAATAAGTTTTATAGCATTTTTGAATATTTATAATTATTTACATATTTTTAAAAATCCCATTAAAAATCTTATAAAATCAATATTTTATAGAATATTTCATATTATTTTCGAAAAATACATGAAACATTAAAAAGCTCAGAAAAATGTGCTAAAATCGTATTTTATTGCATATTTCGACGATTTTAGAGTTTGAGTGCTTTTCTGAAAACTCATTTTAGCTAAAATACTTAGATTATCACACTTTTAAATAGAATTTCTACTGCAATTGAAATTTATGGGAAAAGTAAGCAAAATTTTATGATTTTCTTTAGGAAGCTTACTCATAGGTTATTTTATCTAAAAAATGTTTTCAGAAAATCCTTGAAAATGCCTTAAATCTCAAAAATGCAATAAAATAACGTTTTATAGCATTTTTAATATTTATAATTATTTACATATTTTTAAAATCCCATTAAAAATTATAAAATCAATATTTTTATAGAATATTTCATATTATTTTCGAAAAATACATGAAACATTAAGAAGCTCAGAAAAATGTGCTAAAATTGTATTTTATTGCATATTTCGACGTTTTAGAGCGGTTTTAGTGCTTTTCTGGGAAACTCATTTTAGCTAAAATACTTAGATTATCACACTTTAAATAGAATTTCTACTGCAATTGAAATTTATGGGAAAAGTAAGCAAAATTTTATGATTTTCTTTTAGGAAGCTTACTCATAGGTTATTTTATCTAAAAAATAGTTTTTCAGAAAATCCTTGAAAATGCCTTAAATCTCAAAAATGCAATAAAATAAAGTTTTATAGCATTTTAATTATTAATTATTTACATATTTTTAAAAATCCCATTAAAAATTTATAAAAATCAATATTTTTATAGAATATTTCATATTATTTTCGAAAATACATGAAACATTAAAAGCTCAGAAAAATGGCTAAAATCGTATTTTATTGCATATTTCGACGTTTTAGAGCGGTTTGAGTGCTTTTCTGCAAACTCATTTTTAGCTAAAATACTTAGATTATCACACTTTTAAATAGAATTTCTACTGCAATTGAAATTTATGGGAAAAGTAAGCAAAATTTTATGATTTTCTTTAGGAAGCTTACTCATAGGTATATTTATCTAAAAAATAGTTTTCAGAAAATCCTTGAAAATGCCTTAATCGTCAAAAATGCAATAAAATAAGTTTTATAGCATTTTTAATATTTATAAATTATTTACATATTTTTAAAAAATCCCATTAAAAATCTATAAAAATCAATATTAATTTAGAATATTTCATATTATTTTCCAAAAATACATGAAACATTAAAAGCTCAGAAAAATTGCCTAAAATTGCATTTTATGGCATATTTCGACGTTTTAGAGCGGTTTGAGTGCTTTTCTGGCAAAACTCATTTTTTAGCTAAAATACCTAGATTTTCAAACTTTTAAATAGAATTTCTACTGCAATTGAAATTTATGGGAAAAGTAAGCAAAATTTTATGATTTTCTTTTAGGAAGCTTACTCATAGGTATATTTTATCTAAAAAAATAGTTTTTCAGAAAATCCTTGAAAATGCCTTAATCTCAAAAATGCAATAAAATAAGTTTTATAGCATTTTTAATATTTATTAATTATTTACATATTTTAAAAATCCAATTAAAAATTATAAAAATCAATATTTTTATAGAATATTTCATATTATTTTCAAAAATACATGAAACATTAAAAAGTCAAAAAATGTGCTAAAATTATTTTATTGCATATTTCGACGTTTTAGAGCGGTTTGAGTGCTTTTCTGCAAAACTCATTTTTAGCTAAAATACTTAGATTATCACACTTTTAAATAGAATTTCTACTGCAATTGAAATTTATGGGAAAAGTAAGCAAATTTTATGATTTTCTTTTAGGAAGCTTACTCATAGGTATATTTTATCTAAAAAAATAGTTTTTCAAAAATCTTGAAAATGCCTTAATCGTCAAAAATGCAATAAAATAAGTTTTATAGCATTTTTAATATTTATAATTATTTACATATTTTTAAAAATCCATTAAAAATCTATAAAAATCAATATTATTATAGAATATTTCATATTATTTTCAAAAATACATGAAACATTAAAAGCTCAGAAAAATGTGCTAAAATGCATTTTATTGCATATTTCGACGTTTTAGAGCGGTTTGAGTGCTTTTCTGCAAAACTCATTTTTAGCTAAAATACTTAGATTATCAACTTTTAAATAGAATTTCTACTGCAATTGAAATTTATGGAAAAGTAAGCAAAATTTTATGATTTTCTTTTAGAAGCTTACTCATAGGTTATTTTATCTAAAAAATAGTTTTCAGAAAATCCTTGAAAATGCCTTAATCTCAAAAATGCAATAAAATAAGTTTTATAGCATTTTGAATATTTATAATTATTTACATATTTTTAAAAATCCCATTAAAAATCTTATAAAAATCAATATTTTTATAGAATATTTCATATTATTTTCGAAAATACATGAAACATTAAAAGCTCAGAAAAATGTGCTAAAATCGTATTTTATTGCATATTTCGACGTTTTAGAGGGTTTGAGTGCTTTTCTGGCAAAACTATTTTTAGCTAAAATACTTAGATTATCACACTTTTAAATAGAATTTCTACTGCAATTGAAATTTATGGGAAAAGTAAGCAAAATTTTATGATTTTCTTTTAGGAAGCTTACTCATAGGTATATTTTATCTAAAAAAATAGTTTTCAGAAAATCCTTGAAAATGCCTTAAATCGTCAAAAATGCAATAAAATCAAGTTTTATAGCATTTTGAATATTATAATTATTTCATATTTTAAAAATCATTAAAAATTATAAAAATCAATATTTAGAATATTTCATATATTTTCAAAATACATGAAACATTAAAAGCTCAGAAAAATTGCTAAAATGATTTTATGCATATTTCGACGTTTTAGAGCGTTTGAGTGCTTTTCTGAAAACTCATTTTTAGCTAAAATACTTAGATTATCACACTTTAAATAGAATTTCTACTGCAATTGAAATTTATGGAAAAGTAAGCAAAATTTTATGATTTTCTTTAGGAAGCTTACTCATAGGTATATTTTATCTAAAAAAATAGTTTTTCAAAAATCTTGAAAATGCCTTAAATCGTCAAAAATGCAATAAAATAAGTTTTATAGCATTTTTGAATATTTATAATTATTTACATATTTTTAAAAATCCCATTAAAAATCTATAAAAATCAATATTTTATAGAATATTTCATATTATTTTCAAAAATACATGAAACATTAAAAGCTCAGAAAAATGTGCTAAAATCGTATTTTATGCATATTTCGACGTTTAGAGCGGTTTGAGTGCTTTTCTGCAAAACTCATTTTTAGCTAAAATACTTAGATTATCACACTTTTAAATAGAATTTCTACTGCAATTGAAATTTATGGGAAAAGTAAGCAAAATTTTATGATTTTCTTTTAGGAAGCTTACTCATAGGTATATTTTATCTAAAAATAGTTTTTCAGAAAATCCTTGAAAATGCCTTAAATCGTCAAAAATGCAATAAAATAAGTTTTATAGCATTTTTGAATATTTATAAATTATTTACATATTTTTAAAAATCCCATTAAAAATCTATAAAAATCAATATTAATTTAGAATATTTCATATTATTTCAAAAATACATGAAACATAAAAGCTCAAAAATTGCTAAAATGGCATTTTATGCATATTTCGACGTTTTAGAGCGGTTTGAGTGCTTTTCTGACAAAACTCATTTTTAGCTAAAATACTAGATTTTCAACTTTTAAATAGAATTTCTACTGCAATTGAAATATGGAAAGTAAGCAAAATTTTATGATTTTCTTTAGAACTTACTATGTATTTTATTAAAATAGTTTTCGAAAATCCTGAAATGCCTTAACTCAAAATGCAATAAAATAAGTTTATAGCATTTAATATTTATTATTTATATTTTAAAAATCCCATTAAAATCTATAAAATCAATATTTTTAGAATATTTCATATTATTCAAATACATGAAACATTAAAAGCTCAAAATGCTAAAATCATTTATGCATATTTCGACGTTTTAAGCGGTTGAGTCTTTTCTGCAAAACTATTTTAGCTAAAATACTAGATTTCAACTTTAAATAAATTTCTACTGCAATTAAATTTATGGAAAAGTAAGCAAAATTTTATGATTTTTTTTAGGAAGCTTACTCATAGGTTATTTTATCTAAAAATAGTTTTTCAGAAAATCCTTGAAAATGCCTTAAATCGTCAAAAATGCAATAAAATAAGTTTTATAGCATTTTAATATTTAAATTATTTACATATTTTTAAAAATCCCATTAAAATCTATAAAAATCAATATTTTTATAAATATTTCATATTATTTTCAAAAATACATGAAACATAAAATCTAAAAATGTGCTAAATGATTTTATTGCATATTTCGACGTTTTAGACGGTTTGAGTGCTTTCTGCAAAACTCATTTTTAGCTAAAATACTTAGATTATCAACTTTTAAATAGAATTTCTACTGCAATTGAAATTTATGGGAAAAGTAAGCAAAATTTATGATTTTCTTTTAGGAAGCTTACTCATAGTTATTTTATTAAAAAATAGTTTTTCAGAAAATCTTGAAAATGCCTTAACTCAAAAATGCAATAAAATAACTTTTATAGCATTTTTGAATATTTATTAATTATTTACATATTTTTAAAAATCCATTAAAAATCTTAAAAATCAATATTTTATAGAATATTTCATATTATTTTCAAAATACATGAAACATTAAAAAGCTCAGAAAAATTGCTAAAATGATTTTATTGCATATTTCGACGTTTTAGACAGTTTGAGTTTTTCTGCAAAACTCATTTTTAGCTAAAATACTAGATTTAAACTTTTTAAATAAATTTCTACTGCATTGAAATTTATGGAAAAGTAAGCAAAATTTTATGATTTTCTTTTAGGAAGCTTACTCATAGGTTATTTTATTAAAAAATAGTTTTTCAGAAAATCTTTGAAAATGCCTTAAATCGTCAAAAAATGCAATAAAATCAAGTTTTATAGCTTTTTTGAATATTTATAAATTATTTACATATTTTTAAAAAATCCCATTAAAAATCTATAAAAATCAATATTAATTTAGAATATTTCATATTATTATCAAAAAATACATGAAACAATAAAAAGCTCACAAAAATTGGCTAAAATGGCATTTTATGGCATATTTCGACGTTTTAGAGCGGTTTGAGTGCTTTTCTGACAAAACTAATTTTTTAGCTTAGATACCTAGATTTTCAGACTTTTAAATAGAATTTCTACTGCAATTGAAATTTATTGGAAAAGTAAGCAAAATTTTATGATTTTCTTTTAGGAAGCTTACTCATAGGTATATTTTATCTAAAAAAAATAGTTTTTCCGAAAATCCTTGAAAATGCCTTGAAACTTCAAAAAATGCATTAAAATAACGTTTTATAGCATTTTTTAATATTTATAAATTATTTACATATTTTTAAAAAATCCCAATAAAAATCTATAAAAATCAATATTAATTTAGAATATTTCATATTATTATCAAAAAATACATGAAACAATAAAAAGCTCACAAAAATTGGCTAAAATGGCATTTTATGGCATATTTCGACGTTTTAGAGCAGTTTGAGTGCTTTTCTGACAAAACTCATTTTTTAGCTAAAATACTTAGATTATCAAACTTTTAAATAGAATTTCTACTGCAATTGAAATTTATGGGAAAAGTAAGCAAAATTTTATGATTTTCTTTTAGGAAGCTTACTCATAGGTATATTTTATCTAAAAAAATAGTTTTTCAGAAAATCCTTGAAAATGCCTTAAATCGTCAAAAATGCAATAAAATAACGTTTTATAGCATTTTTGAATATTTATAAATTATTTACATATTTTAAAAATCCCAATTAAAAATCTATAAAAATCAATATTATTATAGAATATTTCATATTATTTTCAAAAATACATGAAACATAAAAAGCTCAAAAAATGTGCTAAAATCGTATTTTATTGCATATTTCGACGTTTTAGAGCGGTTTGAGTGCTTTTCTGCAAAACTCATTTTTAGCTAAAATACTTAGATTTTCAAACTTTTAAATAGAATTTCTACTGCAATTGAAATTTATGGAAAAGTAGCAAAATTTTATGATTTTCTTTTAGGAAGCTTACTCAGGTATATTTTATCTAAAAATAGTTTTTCAAAAATCCTTGAAAATGCCTTAATCGTCAAAATGCAATAAAATAAGTTTTATAGCATTTTAATATTATAATTATTTTTTAAAAAATCCCATTAAAAATCTATAAAAATCAATATTAATTTAGAATATTTCATATTATTTTCCAAAAATACATGAAACATTTAAAAGCTCAGAAAAATTGCCTAAAATTGCATTTTATGGCATATTTCGACGTTTTAGAGCGGTTTGAGTGCTTTTATGACAAAACTCATTTTTTAGCTAAAATACCTTGATTTTCAAACTTTTAAATAGAATTTCTACTGCAATTGAAATTTATGGGAAAAGTTAGCAAAATTTTATCATTTTCTTTCAGGAAGCTTACTCATAAGTGTATTTTATCTAAAAAAATAGTTTTTCAGAAAATCCTTGAAAATGCCTTAAATCGTCAAAAAATGCAATAAATAACGTTTTATAGCATTTTTGAATATTTAATAATTATTTACATATTTTTAAAAAATCCCATTAAAAATCTATAAAAATCAATATTTTTATAGAATATTTCATATTATTTTCGAAAAATACATGAAACATTAAAAAGCTCAGAAAATGCCTAAAATTGCATTTTATGGCATATTTCGACGTTTTAGAGCGGTTTGAGTGCTTTTTGACAAAACTATTTTTATAAAATACCTTAGATTTTCAACTTTTAAATAGAATTTCTACTGCAATTGAAATTTATGGGAAAAGTTAGCAAAATTTTATATTTTCTTTTAGAAGTTACTCATAGGTATTTTTATTAAAAAAAATAGTTTTTCAGAAAATCCTTGAAAATGCCTTAATCTCAAAAATGCAATAAAATAACGTTTTATAGCATTTTGAATATTTAATAATTATTTACATATTTTTAAAAATCCCATTAAAAATTTATAAAAATCAATATTTTTATGGAATATTTCATATTATTTTCAAAAATACATGAAATATTAAAAAGCTCAGAAAAATAGTTAAATTGCTTTTATGGCATATTTCGACGTTTTAGAGTGGTTTGAGTGCTTTTCTGGCAAAACAAATTTTTAGCTAAAATATTTGATTATCACACTTTTAAATAAATTTCTACTGCAATTGAAATTTATGGGAAAAGTAAGAAAATTTATGATTTTCTTTTAGGAAGCTTATCATAGGTATATTTTATCTAAAAAAAGTTTTTCAGAAAACTTGAAAATCTTTGAATCTTCAAAAATGACAAAATAACGTTTTATAGCATTTTTAATATTTATAAAATTTACATATTTTTAAAAATCCATTAAAAATTTATAAAAATAAATATTTTATAGAATATTTCATATTATTTTCCAAAAATACATGAAACATAAAAGCTCAGAAAATGGCTAAAATGTATTTTTTGCATATTTCGACGTTTAGAGCGGTTTGAGTGCTTTTCCTAGCAAAATTTTCAATTTTTTTAGGTTAAAATACTTAGTTTTCAACACACTTTTTAAATAAAAATTTCTACTTGCAATAAAATCAAGTTTTATAGCATTTTTAATATTTATAAATTATTTACATATTTTTAAAAATCCCATTAAAAATCTATAAAAATCAATATTAATTTAGAATATTTCATATTATTTTCAAAATACATGAAACATTTAAAAGCTAGAAAATGCTAAAATGCATTTTATGCATATTTGACGTTTTAGAGCGGTTTGAGTGCTTTTCTGACAAAACTCATTTTTAGCTAAAATACTTGATTTTCAACTTTTAATAGAATTTCTACTGCAATTGAAATTTATGGAAAGTTAGCAAATTTTATCATTTTTCAGAGTTACTCTAAGTGTATTTTTATTAAAAAATAGTTTTCAGAAATCTGAAAATGCCTTATTCAAAAATGCAATAAAATAAGTTTTATACATTTTTGAATATTTATAATTATTTAATATTTTAAAAATCCTAAAATTATAAAATCAATATTTTTATGAATATTTCATTATTTTCGAAAATACATGAAACATTAAAAAGCTCAAAAATGCAAAATGTATTTATGGCATATTTCGACGTTTTAGAGCGGTTTGAGTGCTTTTCAAAACTAATTTTTTAGCTAAAATACTGATTATCACACTTTTAAATAAATTTCTACTGCAATTGAAATTTATGGGAAAAGTAGCAAAATTTTATGATTTTCTTTAGGAAGCTTACTCATAGGTATATTTTATCTAAAAAAAGTTTTTCAGAAAATCCTTGAAAATGCCTTAATCTCAAAAATGCAAAAATAACGTTTTATAGCATTTTTTAATATTTATAAATTATTTACATATTTTTAAAAATCCCATTAAAAATTTATAAAAATCAATATTTTTATAGAATATTTCATATTATTTTCGAAAATACATGAAACATTAAAAGCTCAGAAAATGCTAAAATCGTATTTTATTGCATATTTCGACGTTTTAGAGCGGTTTGAGTGCTTTTCTGGCAAAACTCATTTTTAGGTAAAATACTTAGATTATCACACTTTTAAATAGAATTTCTACTGCAATAAATTAAGTTTTATAAGCATTTTTAATCTATTTAAAACTTTAAAATTTACATATTTTTAAAAATTTCCCATTAAAAATCTATAAAAATCAATATTATTTAGAATATTTCATATTATTTTCCAAAATACATGAAACATTAAAAGCTCAGAAAAATTGCCTAAAATTGCATTTTATGGCATATTTCGACGTTTTAGAGCGGTTTGAGTGCTTTTATGACAAAACTCATTTTTTAGCTAAAATACTTGATTTTCAACTTTTAAATAGAATTTCTACTGCAATTGAATTTTGGAAAAGTAGCAAAATTTTATATTTTCTTTAGAAGCTTATCATAGTATTTTATTAAAAAAATAGTTTTCAGAAAATCCTTGAAATGCCTTAATCGTCAAAATGCAATAAAATAAGTTTATAGCATTTTTAATATTTATAATTATTTACATATTAAAAATCCATTAAATTATAAAAATAAAAGTATTATTTTTAAAATACATGAAACATAAATCAAAAAATGTAAATGTTTTATGCAATTTCACGTTTAGAGGGTTTGAGTGCTTTTCTGAAACTCATTTTTAGCTAAATACTTGATTATCACACTTTTAAATAGAATTTCTACTGCAATGAAATTAGGAAAAGAAGCAAATTTTGATTTTCTTTAGGAAGCTACATAGTATATTTTATCTAAAAAATTTAGAAAACCTTGAAATGTAATCTCAAAAATGCATAAATAATTTAAGCATTTATATTATAAATATTTACATATTTTAAAAACCATTAAAATTATAAAATCAATATTTTTAGAATTTTCATTATTTTCCAAAATACATGAAAATTAAAAGCTCAGAAAATGTAAAATGATTTATGCATATTTCATTTTAGAGCGGTTTGAGTTTTTTAGAAACTCATTTTAGTAAAATATTGATTCAATTTTAATAGAATTTCTACTGCATGAAATTTATGGAAAAGTTAGCAAAATTTTATATTTTAGAAGCTTACCTAGTATTTTATTAAAAAAATAGTTTTCAGAAAACTTGAAAATGCCTTAATCGTCAAATGCAATAAAATAAGTTTTATAGCATTTGAATATTTATTAATTATTTACATATTTTTAAAAATCCCTTAAAAATTTATAAAAATATATTTTATGAATATTATATTTTTCGAAATACATGAAAATTAAAGCTCAGAAAATGCTAAAATCTTTTTGCATATTACGTTAGCGGTTTAGTGCTTTTCGCAAAACTCATTTTGTAAAATACTTGATATCACATTTTAAATAAATTTCTACTGCAAAAAAAAAAAAAAAAAAAAAAAAAAAAAAAAAAAAAAAAAAAAAAAAAAAAAAAAAAAAAAAAAAAAAAAAAAAAAAAAAAAAAAAAAAAAAAAAATAAAAATTTTAAAATTTAAAATAATTAACATAATTTTATAATAGAAAATTACATTTATTACTAAATTTATTGAAAATATCTTAACAATATTTCAATTAAAATAAAAAATTTATAATTATTTAAATTTAAAATATAATTTATCAAAAATGAATATAATTTAAATTTATCTTTACTTTAATTAGATATTTAATATTTCATATAATTAGAAATTGAAATTTTATTTTTGTTAAGGTTTTTTTTTTAAACTATAATCAATAAATTTTAAATTTTATAATTTTTTAAAAACATTAATTAATTTAAAATATTTTTCAAAAAATTAAAAATGAAAATCATTAATCATTAGTTTAAAATTTTTTAATATTTAATATAATTAAATATTATTTATATTTTAAATTTTGAATTAAATTAATTAAATTTAAACTATTATATTTTATAAAATTTTAGAATTTAAATTATTTTAAAATAT
>WNWK01040376.1:0-17006 GCA_009830355.1 Cherax destructor | reverse complement strand
AATAATAATAATAATAATAATAATAATAATAATAATAATAATAATAATAATAATAATAAAAAAAAAGGTAAGACTGTTTGAGATGGGGGGAAAAAGCTAAAACAAAAAAGACTTATAATGAAGTCAAGAAATAATTCAGATTGATGTTGGTCAGGAAGGGCCCGGGGGAAAAGATATGGGAAGAGTGAATAGGGGAAAGCGGCAAAAAAAAAAATTGGTGGCAGCGGAGACCCCGACCCTTGTAAACCATATTTGGTTAGTACAAAAAAGATAGAAAAAAAAAAAAAAACAATCACAATATAAAAAAAAAGGCATAGTAACGGACACAGATTTTATTAAAATAAAAAAAATTTTTTTAACAATATCTTTCACTCTGAAAAAAGAAGTTAGTGCAGGATCACGGTAAATCATTTAATAAAGCTTGAAGAATTCCAGAATGGTTGATTTTGCTGCATAGTGTAGGGTGTCCATCCATTATCATCCTGACAGTTGGGATCAGAAACAAAAAGGAGAATTTTTCACACAATCTATATGACCAGACGCAGCTGCTTGAAAGGGGCAGTCTTACCTGCACCATAAATAATTTTGTATTGATTTATCTAAATTATGATTATTATTATTAGTAGGGTGGTGGTGGTTTGGTGGTGGGGTGGTTTGGTGGCGGTGGTTTGGTGGTGGCGGTGGCTTGGTGGCAAAAGTTTGGTAATGGCGGTGGTTTGGTGGTAGGGTGGTATTTTTGGTGGTTTTTTGGCGGTGGTAATGGTGGGGCGGTGGTATTAGTAGTAGCAGTAGTATTATAGTAGCAGAAGTATTATTAATAGCAATAGTATTAGTAGTAGCAGAAAGTATTATTAGTGCAGTAGTATTAGTAGTTGCTGCAGTAGTAGTAGTAGTAGTAATAGTAGCAGCAGCGGGGTAGTATTAGTAGTAGCAGAAAATGTAGCATTTTTAGAATCAGTATTAGAATCAGTATTAGAATCATTTATTTTTTAAAATTTATATATTTCATATTATTTTTCAATAATAATACTAATAAAAATAAAAAAAAAATAATAATAATAATAATAATAATAATAATAATAATAATAAAAAAAATTTAATAATAATAATAAAAATAATAAAAATAATAATAATAATATTAAAATAAAAAAAAGGGGAAAAGGGGGGTTTGAGGGTTTGAAAGATAAATATACAGAAGACCTATAACGAAGTCAACAAATAATTAAATTGATGTCGGGGGGGAAGGGGGAATGACCTGGGATAAAGATATGGGAAAAGTGAATAGGGAAGGGGCAAAAAAAATTGGGGGCAGCAGCTGAGACTCACCCTTGTAACCATATATTGTTTAGTACATACAGATGAAAAGTACAAACACACTCGCAGTATAAAAAAAGGCAAAATTTGGACACAGATTTTATTAAGGCAAAAAAAATTTTTTTAAGGACAATACCTTCTAATCTGGCAGAAGAAGTTAGTGCAGGATCACATCGTGAATAATTTATTAAAGTTTGAAGAATTGCAGAATGGTTGTGACTTGCTGCATAGTATAGGAGGTGTCCGTCCATCATCATCCTGACAGTTGGGATCAACAGCAACAAGGAGAATCTTCACACAATCTATATGACCAGCCGCAGCTGCGGGTGAAGAGCGTTCTACTGAACCATAAATAATTTTGAATATATTCATCGTAATATTATGATTATTATTATTAGTAATAGCAAAGTCATCAGTAGGCATAGTAGCAACAGCAGCAGCAGTAGTACTAGTAGTAACAGTAGTAGTAGTAGTAGTAGTAGGGGTATCGCTTTTTAGTCTCAGTTGTAATAGAATTTATTTTCTTAAAATTCATAATTTTCTCATTAATTTACAATAATAACAATAATAATAATAATAATAATAATAATAATAATAATAATAATAATAATAATAATAATAATAATAAGAAGAAGAAGAAGAAGAAGAAGAAGAGGAAGAAGAAGAAGAAGAAGAGTGCATCAAGTCCTAAAACCATTTTTCTACATTTCCTCATATCTAGACATGCTTACAAATGCTTGCTGGAAGTCCAAGCACCTCGCTCACAAAACTCTCTTTATCATCTCCAACCTTTTCAAACTCCGACCCCCTACACTGCCTTCTCCCTCCATTAAATACTTATACACTGCCGGAATTCATTCTATTTTCTGTTCCACCCTCTCTACATATCCGAACCACCTCAACAACCCCTACTCATCCCTCTGATAATAGTTTTGGTAATCCCACACACCTCCTAAAATCTCCAAACTGTGGCTCTTCTTTCAACAAAACGGCGGTCCCACTGAGAAAGGGTGGCCCACAAGAAAAACTAAAGTCTCCCCTTTCTAGCTTGTATATGCAATACCTCGCAAAAGCATTCTTGAACCTAACGAAAAATATATTTCATTGTGTTTTGTTTATTATTAAATTATTGTAAACGTATCAAAAAATATATTTAGTTCCATTAGGCTAAATTAAATTGCGCTTGTTATAATAAGGTTAGGTAAGTTTTTTTAAGATTCTTTTGGTGCAAAAGTATATAAATTTTTTACTAACATAAATTCAAAAATATATATCTTTAAACGTATACGAGAAAATTTTAGAAAGGACTTAATTTTAGATGAATTCTTGCTAATTGACAAGTTTTTACCTATTAGGCACGACATATATATATATCTTTTCATATATATATATATATATATATATATATATATATATATATATATATATATATATATATATATATATATATATATATATATATATATATATATATATATATATATATATATGTATATATATATATATATATATATATATATATATATATATATATATATATATATATATATATATATATGTGTATATATATATATATATATATATATATATATATATATATATATATATATATATATATATATATATATATATATATATATATATATATATATATATATATATATATATATATATATATATATATATATATATATTATATATATATATATATATATATGTATTAGGTAAAACTTGATTTTGGCTTAAATAAACGCTCATCTTGCCATATAGACAAGTGAAAATTTGTGTATGCAATAATTTCGCCAAAATCATTCTGAACATAACGAAAATATATTTCATTGTGTTTGTTTATTATTAAATTAATGTTAACGTATCTAAAATATATTTAGTTGGTTAGCTAAATTAAATTGCGCTTGTTGTAATAAGGTTAGGTAGGTTTTCAAAGTTTTCTTGGTACAAAAATTATAAATTTTTACATTAACATAAATGAAAAAAATATATTTTAAACGTATAAGAGAAAATTTTAGAAAGGACTTAATTTTAGATGAGTTCTTGCTAATTGACCAGTTTTACCTAATCGGCACGACATATATATATATATATATATATATATATATATATATATATATATATATATTTTATTTTTTTTATTAACACATCGGCCGATTCCCACCAAGGCAGGGTGGCCCGAAAAAGAAAACTTTCATCATCATTCACTCCATCACTGTCTTGCCAGAAGGGTGCTTTACACTACAGTTATAAAACTGCAACATTTACACCCTCCTTCAGAGTGCCGGCACTGTACTTCCCATCTCCAGAACTCAAGTCCGGCCTGCCGGTTTCCCTGAATCCCTTCATAAATGTTACTTTGCTCACACTCCAACAGCACGTCAAGTATTAAAACCATATGCCTCCATTCACTCCTATCAAATACGCTCACACATGCTTGCTGGAAGTCCAAGCCCTCGCACACAAAACTTCCTTTACCCCTCCCTCCAACCTTTCCTAGGCCGACCCCTACCCTGCCTTCCCTCCACTACAGATTTATACACTCGAAGTCACTCTGTCTCGTTCCATTCTCTCTACATGTCCAAACCACCTCAACAACCCTCCTCAGCTCTCTGGACAATCGTTTTGGTAATCCCGCACCTCCTCCTAATTTCCAAACTCCGAATTCTCTGCATTATATTCACACCACACATTGACCTCAGACATGACATCTCCACTGCCTCCAGCCTTCTCCTCGTTGCAACATTCATCACCCATGCTTCACACCCATATAAGAGCGTTGGTATAACTATACTCTCATACATTCCCTCTTTTACTTCCATGGACAAGGTTCTTTGTCTCCACAGACTCCGAAGTGCTCCACTCACCCTTTTCCCTCATCAATTCTATGATTCACCTCATCCTTCATAGACCCATCCGCCGACATGTCCACTCCCAAATATCTGAATACATTCACCTCCTCCATACTCTCTCCTCCAATCTGATATCCAATCTTTCGTCACCTATTCTTTTTGTTATCCTCATCACCTTACTCTTTCCTATATTCACTTTCAATTTTCTTTCTTTACACACCCTACCAAATTCATCCACCAACCTCTGCAGCTTCTCTTCAGAATCTCCCAAAGCACAGTGTCATCAGCAAAAGCAACTGTGACAACTCCCACTTTGTATTTGCTTCTTTATCTTTTAGCCCAACACCTCTTGCCAAGACCCTCGCATTCACTTCTCTACAACCCCATCTATAAATATATTGAACAACCACGGTGACATCACACATCCTTGTCTAAGGCCCACTTTTACTGGGAAATAGTCCCCTTCCTCCTACACACTCTAACCTGAGCCTCACTATCCTCATAAAAACTCTTCACTGCTTTCAGTAACCTTCCTCCTATTCCATACACCTGCAACATCTGCCACATTGCCCCTCTATCTACCCTATCATACGCCTTTTCCAAATCCATAAATGCCACAAAACATCTTTACCCTTATCCAAATACTGTTCACCTATATGTTTCACTGTAAACACTTGGTCTACACACCCCTACCTTTTCCTAAAGCCCCTTGTTCATCTGCTATCCTGCTTTCTGTTTTACTCTTAATTCTTTCAATAATAACTCTACCATACACTTTACCAGGTACACTAACAGACTTATTCCCCTATAATTTTTGCACTCTTTTGTCCCCTTTGCCTTTATACAAAGGAACAATACACGCTCTCTGCCAATCCCTAGGTACCTTACCCTCTTCCATAATTTATTAAATAATAGCACCAACCACTCCAAAATTATATCCCCACCTGCTTTTAACATTTCTATCTTTATCCCATCAATCCCAGCTGCCTTACCCCTTTCATTCTACCCACTGCCTCACGAACTTCCCCTACACCCACAACTGGCTCTTCCACACTCCTACAAGATGTTATTCCTCCTTGCCCTACACACGAAATCACAGCTTCCTGTCTTCATCAACATTTAACAAATCCTCAAAATATTCTCTCCATCTTCCCGATACCTCTAACTCTCCATTTAATAACTCTCCTCTCCTATTTTTAACTGTCAAATCCATTTGTTCTCTAGGCTTCCTCAACTTATTAATCTCATTCCAAAACTTTTTCTTATTTTCAACAAAATTTGCTGATAACATCTCACCCACTCTCTCATCTGCCTCTTTTTACATTGCTTCACCACTCTTTAACCTCTCTTTTCTCTCCATATACTCTTCCCTCCTTGCATCACTTCTACTTTGTAAAAACCTCTCATATGCTAACTTTTTCTCCCTTACTACTCTCTTTACATCATCATTCCACCAATTGCTCCTCTTCCCTCCCGCACCCACTCGCCTGTAACCACAAACTTCTGCTGAAAACTCTAACACTACATTTTTAAATCTACCCCATACATTTTCGACCCCATTGCCTACACTCTCACTAGCCCATCTATCCTCCAATAGTTGTTTATATCTTACCCTAACTGCCTCCTCTTTTAGTTTATAAACCTTCACCTCTCTTTACTTACTGATTCTATTTTCCTTGTATCCCATCTACCTTTTACTCCCACTGTAGCTATAACTAAAAGTGATCTGATATATCTGTAGCCCTCTATAAACATGTACATCCTGAAGTCTACTCAACAGTCTTTTATCTATCAATACATAGTCCAACAAACCACTGTCATTAGCCCTACATCATATCTTGTATACTTATTTATCCTCTTTTCTTAAAATATGTATTACCTATAATCTAAACCCTTTCTATACAAAGTTCAATCAAAGGGCTCCCATTATCATTTACACTGGCACCCCAAATTACCTACTACACCCTCTCTGCATGTTTCTCCCACTTTAGCATTTGGTCCCTACCACAATTACTCTCTCATTTGGTTCAAAAGTTCCTATACATTCGCTTAACATCTCCCAAAATTTCTCTCCTCTACCTCTCCTCTTCTCAGGTGCATACACGCTTATTATGACCCACTTTTCGCATCCGACCCTTATTTTAATCCACATAATCCTTGAATTTACACATTTATATTCCTCTTTCCTTCCATAACTGATCCTTCAACATTATTGCTACCTTCCTTAGCTCTAACTCTCTCAGATACTCCTGACTTAATCCCATTTATTTCTCCCACTGAAACTCGCCTACCCCTTCAGCTTTGTTTCGCTTTAGGGCCAGGACATCCAACTTCTTTCATTCATAACATCGGCAATCATCTCTTTCTTATCATCCGCACTCATCCACGCACATTCAGACAACCCAATTTTATAAAGTTTTCTTCTTCTCGTTTTTAGTAGATTTGTACAAGAGAAGGGGTTACTAGCCCATTGCTCCCGGCATCTTAGTCGCCTCATACGACACGCATGGCTTACGGAGGAAAGATTCTTTCCACTTCCCCATGGACAATAGAGAAAATAAAAGGAACAAGAGCTATTAAGAAAAAGAAGAAAACCTAGATGTGTGTATGTATATATATGCATGTGATGCCAGTGTAGTGTGACCTAAAGTGTAAGTAGAAGTAGCTAGATATACCTGTTATCCAGCGTGTTTATGAGACAGAAAAAAGACACCAGCAATCCTACCATCATGTAAAACAGTTTCAGGTTTCTGTTTCACAGTCACCTGGCAGGACGGTAGTACCTCCCTGGGTGGTTGCTGTCTACCAACCTACTACCTACACTCATCTAAAATTAAGTCCTTTCTAAAATTTTCTCTTATACGTTTAAAGATATATTTAAACGTTTTAATGATGGTAGGATTGCTGGTGTCTTTTTTCTGTCTCATAAACACGCTGGATAACAGGTATATCTAGCTACTTCTACTTACACTTTAGGTCACACTACACTGGCATACACATGCATATATATACATACACACATCTAGGTTTTTCTTCTTTTTCTTAATAGCTCTTGTACTTTTTATTTTCTCTATTGTCCATGGGGAAGTGGAAAAGAATCTTTCCTTCGTAAGCAATGCGTGTCGTATGAGGCGACTAAGATGCCGGGAGCAATGGGCTAGTAACCCCTTCTCCTGTACAAATGTACTAAAAACGAGAAGAAAAACTTTATAAAACTGGGTTGTCTGAATGTGCGTGGATGTAGTGCGGATGATAAGAAAGAGATGATTGCCGATGTTATGAATGAAAAGAAGTTGGATGTCCTGGCCCTAAGCGAAACAAAGCTGAAGAGGGTAGGCGAGTTTCAGTGGGGAGAAATAAATGGGATTAAGTCAGGAGTATCTGAGAGAGTTAGAGCTAGGAAGGGGAGCAATAATGTTGAAGGATCAGTTATGGAAGGAAAAGAGGGAATATGAATGTGTAAATTCAAGGATTATGTGGATTAAAATAAGGGTCGATGCGAAAAGTGGGTCATAATAAGCGTGTATGCACCTGGAGAAGAGAGGAGTGTAGAGGAGAGAGAGAGATTTTGGGAGATGTTAAGCGAATGTATAGGAACTTTTGAACCAAATGAGAGAGTAATTGTGGTAGGGGACCTAAATGCTAAAGTGGGAGAAACATGCAGAGAGGGTGTAGTAGGTAAGTTTGGGGTGCCAGGTGTAAATGATAATGGGAGCCCTTGATTGAACTTTGTATAGAAAGGGGTTTAGTTATAGGTAATACATATTTTAAGAAAAGAGGATAAATAAGTATACAAGATATGATGTAGGGCGTAATGACAGTAGTTTGTTGGACTATGTATTGGTAGATAAAAACTGTTGAGTAGACTTCAGGATGTACATGTTTATAGAGGGGCCACAGATATATCAGATCACTTTTTAGTTATAGCTACAGTGGGAGAAAAAGGTAGATGGGATACAAGGAAAATAGAATCAGTAAGTAAGAGAGAGGTGAAGGTTTATAAACACAATGAAATATATTTTTTTCGTTATGTTCAGAATGATTTTGGCGAAATTATTGATACACATTTCACTTGCTTATAGCAGTGAGCGTTGACTTAAGCAAATCGCAGTTTTACGACGGCACGACTATATATATATATGTCGTGCCGATTAGGTAAAACTTGCGATTTTGGCTTAAATAGCAACGCTCACCTTGCCATATAAGACAAGTGAAAATTTGTGTATGCAATAATTTCGCCAAAATCATTCTGAACCTAACGAAAAAAATATATTTCATTGTGTTTGTTTATTATTAAATTAATGTTAACGTATCTAAACTATATTTTGCTGGGTTAGGCTAAATTAAATTGCGCTTGTTGTAATAAGGTTAGGTAGGTTTTCAAAGTTTCTCTTGGTACAAAATTATAAATTCTTACATTAACATAAATGAAAAAAATATATCTTTAAACGTATAAGAGAAAATTTTAGAAAGGACTTAATTTTAGATGAGTTCTTGCTAATTGACCAGTTTTACCTAATCGGCACGACATATATATATATATATATATATATATATATATATAGTCTTGCCGATTAAAAAACTTGATTTTGGCTTAAATAGCAACGTCACCTTGCCATATAAGACAAGCGAAAATTTGTGTATGCAATATTTCGCAACAATCATTCTGATCCTAACGAAAAATATATTTCAGTGTGTTTGTTTATTATTAAATTAATGTTAACGTATCTAAAATATATTTAGTTGGTTAGGCTAAATTAAATTGCGCTTCTTGTAATAAGGTTAGGTAGGTTTTCAAAGTTTCTCTTGGTACAAAATTATAAATTCTTACATTAACATAAATGAAAAAATATATCTTTAAACGTATAAGATAAAATTTTAAAGGACTTAATTTTAGATGAGTTCTTGCTAATTGACCAGTTTTACCTAATCGGCACGACATATATATATATATATGTATATATATATATATATATATATATATATATATATATATATATATATATATATATATATATATATATATTATATATATATATATATATAAATATATATATATATGTCGTGCCGATTAGGTAAACTGGTCAATTAGCAAGAACTCATCTAAAATTAAGTCCTTTCTAAAAATTTTTATACGTTTAAAATATATTTTTTCATCTATGTTAATGTAAAATTTATAATTTTGTACCAAGAGAAACTTTGAAACCTACCTAACCTTATTACAACAAGCGCAATTTAATTTAGCCTAACCCAACTAAATATATTTTAGATACGTTAACATTAATTTAATAATAAACAAACACAATGAAATATATTTTTCGTTATGTTCAGAATGATTTTGGCAAATTATTGCATACACAAATTTCACTTGTCTTATATGCAAGGTGAGCGTTGCTACTTAAGCCAAAATCGCAAGTTTTACCTAATCGGCACGACATATATATATATATATATATATATATATATATATATATATATATATATATATATATTGTGCATTAGTAAACCGATTTTGGCTTAAATAGCAACGTCACCTTGCCATATAGACAAGCGAAAATTTGTGTATGCAATAATTTCGCAACAATCATTCTGATCCTAACGAAAAAATATATTCAGTGTGTTTGTTTATTATTAAATTAATGTTAACGTATCTAAAATATATTTAGTTGGGTTAGGCTAAATTAAATTGCGCTTGTTGTAATAAGGTTAGGTAGGTTTTCAAAGTTTCTCTTGGTACAAAATTATAAATTCTTACATTAACATAAATGAAAAATATATCTTTAAACGTATAAGATAAAATTTTAGAAAGGACTTAATTTTAGATGAGTTCTCTAATTGACCAGTTTTACCTAATCGGCACCACATATATATATATATATATATATATATATATATATATATATATATATATATATATATATATATATATATATATATATATTGTCGTGCCGATTAGGTAAAACTGGTCAATTAGCAAGAACTCATCTAAAATTAAGTCCTTTCTAAAATTTTCTCTTATACGTTTAGAGATATATTTTTTGCATATATGTTAATGTAAGAATTTATAATTTTGTATCAAGAGAAACTTTGAAAACCTACCTAACCTTATTACAACAAGCGCAATTTAATTTAGCCTAACCCATCTAAATATATTTTAGATACGTTAACATTAATTTAATAATAAACAAAAACAATGATATATATTTTTTTCGTTATGTTCAGAATGATTTTGGCGAAATTATTGCATACACAAATTTTCACTTGTCTTATATGGCAAGGTGAGCGTTGCTATTTAAGCCAAAATCGCAAGTTTTACCTAATCGGCACGACATATATATACATATTGTTAATTTAATTGGATCTCAGCAAATACACGGATATGACTTTTGGTGAACAGTCATGGCGTACAGATACCAGAGTGAGCATAGTTTCAAACATATCGCCAGAGTCAACACAAACAAATATTTTCAGGAATCTCAATCATCATTCGATACCCTTCATAACATGTATGTCATGCCCATTTTGGAATATGGGACACTATCGTTTAACATACACTTGATAACAGCATGGATAGTCTCCAGTTAAGGGGCTCTAGTTATAATGGCATTAGATGAAAGAACAAGTAGAGACATGGTATCACTATACAAAATACTTTGGGAAACTTAGATGATAGACAGAGTTCAACTGTATGATAGGTTAGAGAAGGTAAAGATAAAGACGAGCTATAAAGAAGTCAATAAATAATTCAGACTCAGGCTTTTCATGAAGAGGAATGGCCTCGATGAAGGTATGGGTAAAGTGAATCTGAAAAGCCGCCACCAAAAAATTGGGGACAGCAGCTGAGACTCAACCCTTTTATCCATATATTGGTTAGTACATACAGATAGAAAAGTACAAACACTCACAATACAGACAAAGGCATAACCATGGACACGTAGATTTTATTAAGGAAAATATAATGTTTGGGACATTACCTTTTACTCTGGCAGTAGTGGTTAGTGCAGGATCACAGCGTAAATCATTTATTAATGTTTGAAGAATTCTAGAATGGTTGTGTCTTGCTGCATAGTGTAGAGGTCCCCATCCATCATCATCCTGACAGTTGGGATCAGCAGCAGCAACAAGGAGAATCTTCACGCAATCTATATGACCAGCCGCAGCTGCTATGTGAAGAGCTGTCTTACCTGCAATACAAACAAAAGAGTTTAGGGTTTCCTGTAGCCAGCTGAAATGAAGGGAAAGAGACTGAGGAATCGATCACGAACTGTCGTGCTAATTGACCAGTTTACCTATTAGACGACATATATATATATATATATATATATATATATATATATATATATATATATATATATATATATATATATATATATATATATATATATATATATATATATATATATCCGTGATTATAAAACTGGTCAATGCGAACTAAGTTTCTATTTATACGTATATATTTTCATTGAGTAATTATTGTAATGAGAAACTTTGCCTCTTATATATTATTAGCCTACCCATATATATACTTTAATTTAAACAACATGAAATATATTTCTTATCAGAATGTTTTAAATATTGCATAATTCACTTGCATATGGTAGTTGCTATGCCAAATCGAAGTTTTACCTAATCCGACATATATATATATATATATATATATATATATATATATATGACTGGCACGCGCACCAGCTCGGAAGAGCTGGATGAGATTTTCGCATTATAATCAGTGACAAAGATGTAACAATATGTACTAGACATGTATCTCTCACCTCGTGTACTGTATATATATATATATATATATATATATATATATATATATATATATATATATATATTTTTGTCTGCCGATTAGGTAAAACTTGCGATTTTGGCTTAAATAGCAACGCTCACCTTTCCATATAAGACAAGTGAAAATTTGTGTATGCAATAATTTCGCCAAAATCATTCTGAACATAACGAAAAAATATATTTCATTGTGTTTGTTTATTATTAAATTAATGTTAACGTATCTAAAATATATTTAGTTAGGTTAGGCTAAATTAAATTGCGCTTGTTGTAATAAGGTTAGGTAGGTTTTCAAAGTTTCTCTTGGTACAAAATTATAAATTCTTAAATTAACATAAATGAAAAAATATATATTTAAACGTATAAGAGAAAATTTTAGAAAGGACTTAATTTTAGATGAGTTCCTGTCATTGACCAGTTTTATGACGACATATATATATATATATATATATATATATATATATATATATATATATATATATATATATATATATATATATATATATATATATATATATATATATATATAATATATATATGTCGTGCCGATTAGGTAAAACTTACGATTTTGGCTTAAATAGCAACGCTCACCTTGCCATATAAGACAAGTGAAAATTTGTGTATGCAATAATTTCGCCAAAATCATTCTGAACATAACGAAAAAATATATTTCATTGTGTTTGTTTATTATTAAATTAATGTTAACGTATCAAAAATATATTTAGTTGGGTTAGGCCAAATTAAATTGCGCTTGTTGTAATAAGGTTAGGTAGGTTTTCAAAGTTTCTCTTGGTACAAAATTATAAATTTTGAAATTATCATAAATGAAAAAAATATATCTCTAAACGTATAAGAGGAATTTTTAGAAAGGACTTAATTTTAGATGAGTTCTTGCTAATTGACCAGTTTTACCTAATCGGCACGACATATATATATATATATAGATATATATATATATATATTTTTTTTTTTTTTATTAACACATCGGCCGATTCCCACCAAGGCAGGGTGGCCCGAAAAAGAAAAACTTTCACCATCATTCACTCCATCACTGTCTTGCCAGAGGGGTGCTTTACACTACAGTTATAAAACTTCAACATTAACACCCCTCCTTCAGAGTGCCGGCACTGTACTTCCCATCTCCAGAACTCAAGTCCGGCCTGCCGGTTTCCCTGAATCCCTTCATAAATGTTACTTTGCTCACACTCCAACAGCACGTCAATTATTAAAATACATGTGCCTCCATTCACTCCTATCAAATACGCTCACACATGCTTGCTGGAAGTCCAAGCCCCTCACACACAAAACTTCCTTTACCCTCCATCCAACCTTTCCTAGGCTGACCCTACCCGCCTTCCCTCCACTACAGATTTATACACCTCGAAGTCACTCTGTCTCGTTCCATTCTCTCTACATGTACAAACCACCTCAACAACCCCTCCTCAGCTCTCTGGACAAATGGATTTGACAGTTAAAAATAGGAGAGGAGAGTTATTAAATGGAGATTAGAGGTATCGGAAGATGGAGAGAATATTTTGAGGATTTGTTAATGTTGATGAAGACAGGAAGCTGTGATTTCGTGTGTAGGGCAAGGAGGAATAACATCTTGTAGGAGTGTGGAAGAGCCAGTTGTGGGTAGGGGAAGTTCGTGAGCAGTGGTAGAATGAAAGGGGGTAAGGCAGCTGGATTGATGGGATAAAGATAGAAATGTTAAAAGCAGGTGGGGATATAGTTTTGGAGTGGGGCTATTATTTATTAAATGTATGGAAGAGTTTAAGGTACCTAGGATTGGCAGAGAGGCTGTATTGTTCCCTTGTATAAAGGCAAAGGGGACAAAAGAGAGTGCAAAAATTATAGGGAGTAAGTCTGTTGAGTGTACCTGGTAAAGTGTATGGTAGAGTTATTATTGAAAGAATTAGGAGTAAGACAGAAAGCAGGATAGCAGATGAACAAGGAGTTTTAGGAAAGGTAGGGGTGTGTAGACCAAGTGTTTACAGTGAAACATATAGGTGAACAGTATTTGGATAAAGGGTAAAGATGTTTTTGTGGCATTTATGGATTTGGAAAAGGCGTATGATAGGGTAGATAGGGGGCAATGTGGCAGATGTTGCAGGTGTATGGAATAGGAGGAAGGTTACTGAAAGCAGTGAAGAGTTTTTATGAGGATAGTGAGGCTCAGGTTAGAGTGTGTAGGAGGGAAGGACTATTTGTAAAAGTGGGCCTAGACAAGGATGTGTGATGTCACCGTGGTTGTTCAATATATTTATAGATGGGGTTGTAAGAGAAGTGAATGGAGGGTCTTGGCAAGAGGTGTGGGCTAAAAGATAAAGAAATACAAAATGGGATTGTCACATTTGCTTTTTGCTGATGACACTGTCTTTGAGAGATTCTGAAGAGAAGTTGCAGAGGTTGGTGGAAGAATTTGGTAGGGTGTGTAAAGAAGAAAATTGAAAGTGAATATAGGAAAGAGTAAGGTGATGAGGATAACAAAAGAATAGGTGACGAAAGATTAGATATCAGATTGGAGGAGAGAGTATGGAGGAGGTGAATGTATTCAGATATTTGGGAGTGGACATGTCAGCAGATGGGTCTATGGAGGATGAGGTGAATCATAGAATTGATGAGGGGAAAGGGTGAGTGGAGCACTTCGGGTCTGTGGAGACAAAGAACTTTGTCCATGGAAGTAAAGGGGAATGTATGAGAGTATAGTTATACCAACGCTCTTATATGGGTGTGAAGCATGGGTGATGAATGTTGCAACGAGGAAAGGCTGGAGGCAGTGGAGATGTCGTGTCTGAGGTCAATGTGTGGTGTGAATATAATGCAGAGAATTCGGAGTTTGGAAATTGGAGGAGGTGCGGGATTACCAAAACGATTGTCCAGAGAGCTGAGGAGGGGTTGTTGAGTGGTTTGGACATGAGAGAGAATGGAACGAGACAGAGTGACTTCGAGTGTATAAATCTGTAGTGGAGGAAGGCGGGGTAGGGGTCGGCCTAGGAAGGTTGGATGGAGGGTGTAAAGGAAGTTTTGTGTGCGAGGCTTGGACTTAGCAAGCATGTGGCTATTTGATAGGAGTGGATGGAGGCACATGGTTTTAATAATTGACGTGCTGTTGAGTGTGAGCAAAGTAACATTTATGAAGGATTCAGGAAACCGGCAGGCCGGACTTGAGTTCTGGAGATGGGAAGTACAGTGCCGGCACTCTGAAGGAGGGTGTTAATGTTGCAGTTTTATAACTGTAATGTAAGCACCCCTCTGGCAAGACAGTGATGAAGTGAATGATGGTGAAAGTTTCTTTTTCGGGCCACCCTGCCTTGGTGGGAATCGGCCGATGTGTTAATAAAAAAAAAAAAAAAATATATATATATATATATATATATATATATATATATATATATATATATATATATATATATATATATATGTGTGCCGATTAAATAAAAACTGGTCAATTAGCAAGAACTCATCTAAAATTAAGTCCTTTCTAAAAATTCCTCTTATACGTTTAGAGATATATTTTTTCATTTATGTTAATGTAAAATATATAATTTTGTACCAAGAGAAACTTTGAAAACCTACCTAACCTTATTACAACAAGCTCAATTTAATTTTCCTAACCCACCTAAATATATTTAGATACGTTAACATTAATTTAATAATAAACAAACACAATGAAATATATTTTTTTCAGTTATGTTCAGAATGATTTTGGCAAAATGTGCATACACAAATTTTCACTTGTCTTATTTGGCAAGATGAGCGTTGCTATTTAAGCCAAAAACCGCCAAAAAAAAAAAATTTATATATTATAATAATATATATATATATATATATATATATATATATATATATATATATATATATATATATATATATATATATATATATATATATATATATATATATATATATGTCGTGCCGATTAGGTAAAACTGGTCAATTAGCAAGAACTCATCTAAAATTAAGTCCTTTCTAAAATTTTCTCTATGTTTAAAGATATATTTTTTTCATTATGTTAATGTAAGAATTTATAATTTTGTACCAGAGAAACTTTGAAAACCTACCTAACTTATTCAACAAGCGCAATTTAATTTAGCCTAACCCAACTAAATATATTTTGATACGTTAACATTAATTTAATAATAAACAAACACAATGAAATATATTTTTTCGTTATGTTCAGACGATTTTGGTATTGCATACACAAATTTTCACTTGTCTTATATGGCAAGGTGAGCTTTATTTAAGCCAAATCCAAGTTTTACCTAATCGGCACGACATATATATATATATATATATATATATATATATATATATATATATATATATATATATATATATATATATATATATATATATATATATATATATATATATAAATATAAATATATATATATATTATATATATATATATTTATATATATATATATATATATATATTTTTTTTTTTTTTTTCAACAAGTCGGCCTTCTCCCCCGAGGCAGGGTGACCCAAAAGAAAGAAAATCCCCAAAAGAAAAATACTTTCATCATTCAACACTTTCACCACACTCAACATAATCACTGTCTTTGCAGAGGAGCTCAGATACGACAGCTGAGAAAAGTCCCTCCCAGCTGTCACTATCTCAGACCCCTCCTTTAAAGTGCAGGCATTGTACTTCCCATTTCAGGACTCCAGTCCAACTAAATCAATTAACTGGTTTCCTGAATCCCTTCACAAAATGTTACCCTGCTCCACTCCAACAGATCGTCATGTCCCAAAACCATTCGCTCCATTCCTCCTATCTAAACGCTCACACATGCTTGCTGAAGTCCAAGCCCCTCGCCAAAACCTCCTTACCCCTTCCTCCAACCTTTTCAAGGACGGCCCTACCCCGCCTTCCTTCCCCTACAGATTTATACGCTCTCCAAGTCATTCTACTTTGATCATTCTCTCTAAATGACCAAACCACCTCAACAACCCTCTTCAGCCCTCTGACAAATACTTTTAGTAACTCCACACCTTCTCTAATTCCACATTCCGAATTTTCTGCCTAATATTTTA
>WNWK01040375.1:0-17006 GCA_009830355.1 Cherax destructor | reverse complement strand
ACCCCCAGTTATGGACTGGAGAAGGGGACCTGAAGCACCCAGCATGCAACCACCTCCGGCTGGAGAAGGCAGGACCTGAAGCACCCAGCATGCAACCTTACCTCCAGTTATGGGACTGAGAAGGCAGGACCTGAAGCACCCAGCATGAAACCCTTACCTCCACTTATGAGACTGGAGAAGGCAGGACCTGAAGCACCCAGCATGCAACCTTACCTCCAGTTATGGGACTGGAGAAGGCAGGACCTGAAGCACCCAGCATGCAACCTTACCTCCAGTTATGGGACTGGAGAAGGCAGGACCTGAAGCACCCAGCATGCAACCTTACCTCCAGTTATGGGACTGGAGAAGGCAGGACCTGAAGCACCCAGCATGCAACCTTACCTCCAGTTATGGGACTGGAGAAGGCAGGACCTGAAGCACCCAGCATGCAACCTTACCTCCAGTTATGGGACTGGAGAAGGCAGGACCTGAAGCACCCAGCATGCAACCTTACCTCCACTTATGGGACTGGAGAAGGCAGGACCTGAAGCACCCAGCATGCAACCTTACCTCCACTTATGGGACTGGAGAAGGCAGGGACCTGAAGCACCCAGCATGCAACCTTACCTCCAGTTATGAGACTGGAGAAGGCAGGACCTGAAGCACCCAGCATGCAACCTTACCTCCACTTATGAGACTGGAGAAGGCAGGACCTGAAGCACCCAGCATGCAACCTTACCTCCACTTATGGGACTGGAGAAGGCAGGACCTGAAGCACCCAGCATGCAACCTTACCTCCACTTATGGGACTGGAGAAGGCAGGACCTGAAGCACCCAGCATGCAACCTTACCTCCAGTTATGGGACTGGAGAAGGCAGGACCTGAAGCACCCAGCATGCAACCTTACCTCCACTTATGGGACTGGAGAAGGCAGGGACCTGAAGCACCCAGCATGCAACCTTACCTCCAGTTATGAGACTGGAGAAGGCAGGACTTGAAGCACCCAGCATGCAACCTTACCTCCAGTTATGGGACTGGAGAAGGCAGGACCTGAAGCACCCAGCATGCAACCTTACCTCCAGTTATGGGACTGGAGAAGGCAGGACCTGAAGCACCCAGCATGCAACCTTACCTCCAGTTATGGCAGCTACTTTCTCATGCATTGCTCTTCGTGCATTTATGTGCGCTTAAAATTTTTAAAATTTCAAGATGTGTTGATCTTGGTGAGGTCAGATTGTGAATTTTAGTAAGCACAATCGCTCAACGATTGTGAATGGCTGATGTAAGTGAGTTCCTTGTTCCTTCATTATAGGGGGTGTAATCTTATTAACTCTTCTATTGCCTTGATTATATTTAATGGTGTACTCGACCCTCCGTAACATGACATGGCACGTACAGTGGACTAGTTGCTTTGGTGATAAATATATATATATATATATATATATATATACTACTGCCCTCTTATTATTGTTTTTCACTTTACAGGATGTCGAGGTACAATAAGTTGATGAATTTCTAATTACTTTTCATAGGGAGTCAAGAATTACCAGTAAAAATTTATGGCCTTTAATATTATATCCTTAGAACATATCACTTATAAGTTATTAGTTTTTCTCTCGTAACATACGAGCGCAAGAATATTTACACAGAACTATGTACATGACCTTAAGGTTTAATTTCCATTCACACCAATAAAGTAACAAGTTACCATCCGGAGATTCTCAGATCACAGGTGAATATATCAGATATTTGACTTGTGACGTAATACACAGGTAAGTCTCCCACCAGCACCTTAAGTATGATCCAAGGGAATACGACTCTGTTACAACAGAGGACTCCCCAGAAATGCACCTTGAGCTGTAGACCAACTGCTACTGCCAGTAGTGGGGGAGGGGTGACCTGACATAAGGTAGGTCACGTGACATACTAAGAGGTAGCTCGGGTTAACCAGAGACTGGTCGTTACACTCTTACACCTAACATAAGATTTTTAGTATATACAATAATTTTACATGATTCCGTTAAGTGTATATATATATATATATATATATATATATATATATATATATATATATATATATATATATCGTGCCTAATAGGTAAAACTGGTCAATTAGCAAGAACTCATTTAAAATTAAGTCCTTTCTAAACTTTTCTCTTATACATTTAAAGGTATATTTTTTTATTTATATTAATGTAAAAATTAATAATTTTGTATCAAAAGAACCGTAGAAAACTTACCTAACCTTATTATAATAAGAGCAATTTAATTTACCCTAATCCAACTAAATATATTTTAGATAAGTTTACAGTAATTTAATAATAAATAAACACAATGAAATATATTTTTTTCGTTAGGTTCAGAATGATTTTTTGCGAAATTATTGCATAAACAAATTTTCGCTTGCCATATTCGGCAAGACGAGTGTTGTTATTTGAGCAAAAATCGCAAGTTTTACGTTACGTTATAGTTACGTTATAGCAACACCAAATATGTTGCACTGATATATATCTACCTGGAGTCTACCTGGAGGGTATTCCGGGGATCATCGCCCCCGCGGCCCAGTCTATGACCAGGCCTCCTGGTGGATCAGGTCCTGATCAACCAGGCTGTTACTGCTGGCCGCACGTAGTCCAACGTACGAACCACAACCCGGCTGATCTGACACTGACTTTAGGTATCTGTCCAGCTCCCTCTTGAAGACAACCAGGGATCTATTGGTAATTCCCCTTATGGCTGGTGGGAGGCTGTTGGACAGTCTTGGGCCCCGGACACTTACTGTGTTTTTTCTTAGTGTACTAATGGCACCCCTACTTTTCACTGCGGGTATGTTGCATCGCCTGCCAAGTCTTTTACTTTCGTAGGGAGTGATTCTTGTGTGCAGATTAGGGACCAGTCCCTCCAGGATGTTCCAGGTTTAGATTATGATGTATCTTTCTCGCCTGCGCTCCAATGAGTACAAGTCAAGTGCTTCCAAGCGTTCCCAGTAGTTAAGGTGTTTGATGGAACTTATATGTGCAGTAAAGGTTCTCTGTACATTCTCTAGATGTGCAATTTCACCTGCATTGAATAGATGGATATGTTAAAGTGATTTAAAAAAGATCATCATTGGCTTGGCATCTCTTGTCTTGAATGTTCTCATTATCCATCCTATCAGTTTCCTCGCAAAAGGGATAGTGTCACTGTTGTGATCCTTGAAGGTGAGATCCTCAGACATTACCACTCCCAGGTCCTAAACATTACTTTCCCGCTCTATTGTGTGATTATTGTTTGTAGTATACTCATTTCTAGCTATTATTTCCTCCAGTTTTCCATAACGGACTAGTTGGAATTTATATATATATATATATATATATATATATATATATATATATATATATATATATATATATATATATATATATATATAAGTAACTATTGGCAGAAAGGTGGGCTAGTGCAAGTATGAATAGTGGGGGGTTAATTAGAGTTGGGATAGTTTTAAAAATGCAGTATTAGAATGTGGGGCAGAAGTTTGTGGCTATAGGAGGGTGGGTGCAGGAGGAAAGAGGAGTGAGTGGTGGAATGAAGAAGTAAAGGGTGTGATAAAGAGAAAAAGGTAGCTTATGAGAGGTTTTTACAAAACAGAAGTGTTAATAGAAGAGCAGAGTATATGGAGAGTAAAAGAAAGGTGAAGAGAGTGGTGAGAGAGTGCAAAAGAAGAGCGGATGAAAGAATGGGAGAGGCTCTGTCAAGAAATTTTGCTGAAAACAAGAAACAAAATTGGAGTGAGATAAACAAGGTAAGAAAGCCTAGGGAATGAATGGATTTGTCAGTTAAAAACAGAGTAGGGAGTTAGTAGATGGGGAGCTGGAGGTATTGGGTAGATGGCGGGAATATTTTGAGGAACTTTTAAATGTCGATGAAAAAAGGGAGGCGGTAATTTCATGTAGTGGCCAGGGAGGTACAACATCGTTTAGGAGTGATGAAGAGCAGGATGTGAGTGTGGGGGAGGTGCATGAGGCATTACGTAGAATGAAAGGGGGTAAAGCAGCTGGAATTGACGGAATCATGACAGAAATGTTAAAAGCAGGGGGGGATATAGTGCTGGAGTGGTTGGTATTTTTGTTTAATAAATGTATGAAAGAGGGGAAGGTACCTAGGGATTGGCAGAGAGCATGTATAGTTCCTTTATATAAAGGGAAGGGGGATAAAAGAGAGTGTAAGAATTATAGGGGAATAAGTTTACTGAGTATACCAGGTAAAGTGTATGGCAGGGTTATTATTGAAAGAATTAGAGGTAAGACAGAGAGTAGGATTGCAGATGAGCAAGGAGACTTTAGAGTGGGTAGGGGATGTGTAGATCAAGTGTTTACAGTGAAGAATATATGTGAACAGTATTTAGATAAAGGTAGAGATGTTTTCATTGCATTTATGGATTTAGAAAAGGCATATGATAGAGTGGATAGGGGAGCAATGTGGCAAATGTTGCAAGGGTATGGAATAGGTAGTAAGTTACTGAAGGCTGTAAAGAGTTTTTATGATGATAGTGAGGCTCAGGTTAGGGTGTGTAGGAGAGAGGGAGATTACTTCCCGGTAAAAGTAGGTCTTAGACAGGGATGTGTAATGTCACCATGGTTGTTTAATATATTTATAGATGGGGTTGTAAAAGAAGTAAATGCTAGGGTGTTGGGGAGAGGGGTGGGATTAAATTATGGGGAATTAAATGCAAAATGGGAGTTGACACAGTTACTTTTTGCTGATGATACTGTGCTTATGGGAGATTCTAAAGAAAAGTTGCAAAGGTTAGTGGACGAGTTTGGGAGGGTGTGTAAAGGTCGAAAGTTGAAAGTGAACATAAGGTGATGAGGGTATCAAACGATTTAAATAAAGAAAAATTGGATATCACATTGGAGAGAGGGATTATGGAAGAAGTGAATGTTTTCAGATATTTGGGAGTTGACGTGTCAGCAGATGGGTTTATGAAGGATGAGGTTAACCATAGAATTGATGAAGGAAAAAAGGTGAATGGTGCGTTGAGGTATCTGTGGAGACAAAAAACGTTATCCATGGAGGCAAAGAAGAGAATGTACGAAAGTATAGTGGTACCAACACTCTTATATGGGTGTGAAGCATGGGTTGCAAATGCTGCAGCGAGGAGGAGGCTGGAGGCAGTGAGATGTCCTGTCTGAGGGCAATGTGTGGTGTAAATATTATGCAGAAAATTCGGAATGTGGAAATTAGGAGAAGGTGGAGTTACTAAAAGTATTTGTCAGAGGGCTGAAGAGGGGTTGTTGAGGTGGTTTGGTCATTTAGAGAGAATGGATCAAAGTAGAACAACTTGGAGAGCGTATAAATCTGTAGGGGAAGGAAGGCGGGGTAGGAGTCGTCCTAGAAAAGGTTGGAAGGAGGGGGTAAAGGAGGTTTTGTGGGCGAGGGGCTTGGACTTCCAGCAAGCATGTGTGAGCGTGTTAGATAGGAGTGAATGGAGACGAATGGTTTTTGGGACCTGACGAGCTGTTGGAGTGTGATCAGGTTAACATTTTGTGAAGGGATTCAGGGAAACCAGTTAATTGATTTAGTTGGACTTGAGTCCTGGAAATGGGAAGTACAATGCCTGCACTTTAAAGGAGGGGTCTGGGATAGTGACAGCTGGGAGGGACAATTCTCAGCTGTCGTATCTGAGCTCCTCTGCAAAGACAGTGATTATGTATGAGTGAGGGGAAAGTGTTGATTGATGATGAAAGTATTTTCTTTTTTGGGATTTTCTTTCTTTTTGGGTCACCCTACCTTGGTGGGAGACGGCGACTTGTTGAAAAAAAAAAAAAAAAAAAATATATATATATATATATATATATATATATATATATATATATATATATATATATATATATATATATATATATATATATATATATATATATATGCATGCATGTCTGTGTGTTTGTGTGCGTTGCAAAGCAGTAATTTTAATAATTGTATTAAGTTCACGTCTGAGGTGAAACCGAGTACTTCCACCTTGAGAGCTGACAGCTGACACAGCTTAAACATGCACCTGAAAGTTGACAGCTGACACAGCTTAAACATGCACCTGAAAGTTGACAGCTGACACAGCTCACTAGCACCTAAGAGGTGACAGCTGACACAGCTCACTAGCACCTAAGAGGTGACAGCTGACACAGCTCACTAGCACCTAAGAGGTGACAGCTGACACAGCTGACTAGGATCCTCAACACGTCTACCACTAACTACTTGATAGCGACTAAACAAGGCAATTACTGCCTTATTACCTGCAAAACAACCTGCGTGAAATTGTTCTTTGAACAGCTTCTCTAAGAGAGAACATCACACACACACACACACACACACACACACACACACACACACACACACACACACACAACAGGCCTAGTGTCTAATCGACATGTGCCTAGGACAAAATGGTAACTAATACACACACACACACACTACCAAAGAAAGAGGGGAGGATGAACCAGCAAGATTGGACCTCGTGTTCACCCTGAGTAGTTCAGACATTGAGGACATCACATATGATAGGTCCCTGGGAGCTAGTGATCACGTGGTACTGAGCTTTGAATACATAGTAGAGTTACAAGTGGAGAGGATAACACTAGGTGGATGGGAAAAGCCTAACTATAAAAGGGGGGACTACACGGGTATGAGGAACTTCCTGCAGGAGGTTCAGTGGGACAGAGAATTGGTAGGAAAGTCAGTAAACGAAATGATGGAATACTTAACAACAAAATGCAAGGAGGCAGAGTAAAGGTTTGTTCCCAAGGGCAACAAAAATAATGGGAAGACCAGAACGAGCCCTTGGTTTACTCGAAAGTGCAGGGAGGCAAAGACTAAGTGCATTATAGAATGGAAAAAGTACAGAAGGCAAAGGACCCAGGAAAATAAGGAGATTAGTCGTAGAGCCAGAAACGAGTATGCACAGATGAGGAGGGAGGCCCAGCGACAGTACGAAAACGACATAGCATCAAAAGTAAAGTCTGACCCGAAACTGCTGTATAGCCACATTAGGAGGAAGACAACAGTCAAAGACCAGGTCATCAGGCCGAGGAAAGAAGGTGGGGAACTCACAAGAAACGATCAAGAGGTATGTGAGGAGCTCAACACGGGATTTAAGGAGGTATTTACAGTGGAGACAGGAAGAACTCTGGGAAGACATATCAGAGCGGGACACCAACAAAGAATATACCACAAGTGTTGGATGACATACTCACAACTGAGGAGGAGGTGAAGAAGCTGCTAAGTGACCTTGAAACCTCGAAAGCGATGGGACCCGACATCTCCCCGTGGGTCCTTAGAGAGGGAGCAGATACGCTGTGTGTGCCATTAACCACAATCTTCAACACATCCCTTAAAACTGGGCAACTACCTGAGGTATGGAAGACGTCAAATGTAGTTCCCATTTTCAAAAGAAAGAGACAGAAAAGAGGCACTAAACTATAGATCATTGTCACTGACATGTATAGTATGCAAAGTCATGGAGAAGATTATCAGGGGGAGAGTGGTGGAGCACCTGGAACGGAACAGGATTATAAACGAAAACCAGCACGGATTCATTGAAGGCAAATCCTGTGTCACAAACCTTCTGGAGTTTTATGACAAAGTAACAGAAATCAGACACGAGAGAGAGGGGTGGGTTGATTGCATTTTCTTGGACTGCAAGAAGGCCTTCGACACAGAGATTAGTGCAGAAGCTTGAGGATCAGGCACGTATAACAGGAAGGGCACTGCAATGGATCAGATAATACCTGTGCTATTTTTGGTATATGTGAATGACATGATGGAAGGGATAGACTCAGAAGTGTCCCTGTTTGCAGATGATGTGAAGTTAATGAGAAGAATTAAATCAGATGAGGATCAGGCAAGACTACAAAGAGACCTGGACATGCTGGACATCTGGTCCAACAACTGGCTTCTCGAATTTAACCCCGCCAAATGCAAAGTCATGAAGATCAGGGAAGGGCAAAGAAGACCGCAGACAGAGTATAGGCTAGAGAAAGATCTTGGGGTGAGTATAACACCGAGCACGTCTCCGGAAGCACACATTAACCAGATAACTGCTGCAGCATATGGGCGCCTGGCAAACCTGAGAATAGTGTTCCGATACCTTGGTGAGGAATCGTTCAGGACACTGTACACCGTGTACGCCAGGCCCACACTGGAGTATGCAGCACCAGTTTGGAACCCACACCTGGTCAAGCACGTCAAGAAATTAGAGAAAGTGCAAAGGTTTGCAACAAGATTAGTTCCAGAGCTAAGGGGAATGTCCTACGAAGAAAGGTTAAGGGAAATCGGCCTGACGACACTGGAGGATAGGAGGGTTAGGGGAGACATGATAACGACATACAAAATACTGCGTGGAATAGACAAGGTGGACAGAGATAGGATGTTCCAGAGAGGGGACACAGAAACATGTGGTCACAGTTGGAAGTTGAAGACTGAGTTGAGTCAAAGGGATGTTAGGAAGTATTTCTTCAGTCATAGAGTAGTCAGGAAGTGGAATAGTCTAGCAAGTGATGTAGTGGAAGCAGGAACCATACATAGCTTTAAGACTAGGTATGATAAAGCTCATGGAGCAGGGAGAGAGAGGACCCAGTAGCGATTAGTGAAGAGGAGGGGCCAGGAGCTGAGTCTCGACCCCTGCAACCACAGTTAGGTGAGTACAATTAGGTGAGTACACACACACACACACACACACACACACACACACACACACATACAATAGGCCTAGTATCTAATCGACATGTGCCTAGGACAAAATGGTAACTAACACACACACGGAGGGCCCGGGTTCAATTCCCGGTGGGGCGGAAACATTTCGAAGTGTTTCGTTACACACACACACACACACACACACACACACACACACACACACATACAACAGGCCTAGTGTCTAATCGACATGTGCCTAGGACAAAATGGTAACTAACACACACACACACACCCACACACACACACACACACACACACACACACACACACTCACACACTCAAACATACATACACACACACAACCATATACACATGAGACAAGGGGACAAGGGGACACAACTGGAAGCTGAAGACTCAGATGTGTCAAAGGGATGTTAGGAAGCATTTCTTCAGCCACAGAGTAGTCAGGAAGTGGAAAAGTCTAGAGAAAGATATAGTGAAGGCAGGAACCATACATAGTTTTAAGACAAGGTATGATAAAGCTCATGGAGCAGGTAGAGCAGAGACCCAGTAGCAGACAGCGAAGAGGCGGGGCCAGGAGCTGAGTCTCGACCCCTGCAACCACAATTAGGTGAGTACAATTAGGTGAGTACACACACACAGTCCAAAGAACTAAAGAACATTACGGGCATGACATCGGGAACAAACGAGGGGACTGTAGGGACCAAAGGAGTTATACTGTATGCGGAGGTCCTATCAGACCACCGTGGAGCCCGGGAAAAGACGAGGAGCACACCAGGATCAAACGAGGGGATTGAAGACAATGAAGGAGCTAAGTTATATACAAAGGCCCTAACAGTCCACAGCAGTGCTCAGGAAAAACTGAGAAGGGAAAATGACAGACCACTGAGCACAAGAACACCAGACAGAGAAGAGATTGAAGGAAGGAACGCTGCAATGGAGGCAACTAAATCGGCTCAGGGGATGCAAAGGAAAATGCAGTGGGAGGACGAAAGGGAGAGGTCAGTTTTTGTTTACGGGCTCCAGAAAGTTGAAGGGGAAACATATGAAGCAAGAAGACAAGGGGAGAAAAAACAACGATTGAAAGTATCATGAAAGCAATACGAGAGGACGACATGACCCAGTTGACAAATTTTCCTGAGAATAGGGCTGTTTGAAAGAGGGAAAAAAACCGGCCAATCAAAGTGATATCCAAGGCAGAATCGGCTCAAAACAGGATCCTGCAGGAGAGCACGACTAAGGGACATACCGACGTACCAGAGGGTTCACCTCGACCGTGACAGGACACAAGAAAGGCAGAAACTGAAAGAGAGGGTACAAAGACGCAAATGGGAAAGAGAGGCAAAGACAGAGATGAGCAGGAGAACCCAGACTCAGGAGAAAGAGCAAATACAATCTCCCTCAGAACCACCCACAGAAGGACCTCAACCACGACAACCCCAATGCAACCAAACAATCTAGACCAAAACCCACACACTGTACCCTCTGTCCCTACCCCTCTCATCACAAACTCCACCCCCATAGCAACCCCCATAGTTCCCCGCCAGATCTCCGCTCTCCCAACCCCAACGTTCTCCCCAGACCAATGTTTTAGAAAAGAAGTTGAAGGTTTGGTATACAAATATGGATGGAATAACAAATGAATGTGAAGAGTGCCATGAAAGAATCAAGGAGACATCCCCAGACATAATAGCACTCACAGAAACGAAACTCACTGGGATGATAACAGAAGCAATCTTCCCACCCGGATATCGGATCCTGAGGGAAGATAGAGGGAGCAGAGGGGGGAGGAGGAAATCCACTGTTCATTAAAACAGATGGGGATTTGAGGAAATGAAAGGAATGGACGAACTTAGTAGATGAGGCTTCATAGTAGGTACAATTCAGTCTGGGGAACATAAGGTAGTCAGTGAAGTGATGTATAACCCGCCTCAGAACTACAGGAGGCCAAGAGAATAATATGAAGAGAGCAACAGAGCAATGGTGGACACACTAGCTGAGGTGGCCAGAAGAGCTCACACGGGTAGAGCAAGGTTACTAGTTACTGGCGATTTCAATCACAAGGAAATTGATTTGGGAAAACCTGGAACCACATGTGGTCCCGAAACAGGAAGAACCAAGATGATGGATGTGGTACTGGAAAACCTCATGCATCAACATGTTAGTTACGCTGCCAGAGAGAGAAGGGAGCATGAACAAGCAAGACTGGACCTCGTGGTCTTTCATCACATATGAAAGGCCCATTTGAGATAGTGATCACGTGGTTTTGAGCTTTAAATACACAGTAGAGTTACAAGTGGAGAGGGTAACAGGAGTAGAATGGGAAAAGCCAAACTATAAATGGAGGGACTACACAGGTATGAGGAACTTCCTGCAGGAGGTTCAGTTGAAAAGAGAATTGGAAGGAAAGTCAGTAAACGAAATGATGGAATACGTAACAACAAAATGCAAGGAAGCAGAGGAAAGGTTTGTTCCCAAGGGCAACATAAATAATGGGAAGACCAGAACGAGCCATTGTTTTACCCAAAGGAATAGGGAGGCAAAAACTAAGTGCACTAGAGAAAGGAAAAAATGCAGAGGACAAAAGACCCAGGAAAATAAAGAGATTAGTCGAAGAGCTAAAAACGAGTATGCACAGAAAAGAAGGGAGGCCCAGCGACAGTACGAAAACGACATAGCATCAAAAGTTGTATAGCTGTTGTATAGACCCCCTGTGGTTTAGCGCTTCTATTTGATTATAAAATAATAATAATGTTGTATAGTCACATCAGGAGGAAGACAACAGTCAAGGGACAGGTAATCAGGTTGAGGAAAGAAGGTGGGGAGCTCACAAGAAACGACCAAGAAGTATGTGAGGAGCTCAACAGAAACAAGGGGTCACAATTGGAAGTTGAAGACTCAGACGAGTCAAAGGGATGTTAAGAAGTATTTCTTCAGTCATAGAGTTGTCAGAAAGTGGAATAGACTAGCAAGTGATGTAGTGGAGGCAGGAACCATGCATAGCTTTAAGACGAGGAATGATAAAGCTCATGGAGCAGGGAGAGAGAGTACCTAGTAGCGGTCAGTTAAGAGGCATGGCCAGGAGCTAAGTCTCGACCCCTGCAACCACAATTAGGTGAGTACACATACACACACTTACACACACACACACACACACTGTACTCTGGGACTGACACTGCAACTGTACTACACAGTGGTTCAGAACGATTTTTGCGAAATTATTTCATACACAAATTTGCGCTTGCCTTATTCGGCAACAAGAGCGTTACTATTTAAGCCAATATACACTGTGCCACACAGTGTGTTTACATTCTCGGTGTATCGTGGCAGGTTAAGAAAGTACAGTAGACCGTCATTTAGCACGAGTTGATGTATCACGATTTGGGTATTGCACGATTGAAGAGTTGTGGCACATTTTTTTCTAACACTACTGTGCCACGCCGTGCCACACTGGTTACCTAGTAGAGAGTGTTCCGAGGTGAACGCCCCCACGGCCCGGTCCTAGACCAAGCCTCCCGGTGGATGGCCTGATCGAGCAGACTGTTGGTGCTGGCATTACACAGTTCAACGTAGGCACCACACCTCTGCTGATCAGGAACTAACTTGAGGAACTTATCTAGTTCCTTCTTGAAGACTACCATGGGTTTGTTGGTCACTTCCCTTATGTATGAGGGGAGGGTGTTGAAAAATCTTGGTCCCTTTACACTTCCTGAATTATGGGAGTATTTTGCACCGTCCGCCTTGCCTCTTGCTTTCAAGGGAGTGATTTCTCTGTGCAGATCTAGGATCAGCTCCTCTAGAGTTTTCCAGGTGTAAATTAAGTTGAGTCTTTCTCTCCTGTGTTCCAAGGAGGATTACAAATCGAGGGACTTCGAGCTTTCTAAATAATTTAGATGATTGACTGGATTTATGCGAGTAGTTAAGGTTCTTTGTGTACTCTGCAGATCAACAATTTCACCTACCTTAAACGAGGCTGTAAGAGTATAGCAATATTATAGCCTAGAGAGAACAAGTGACATGAAGAGTATCATCATTGGTTCTAGTTATGAAGGCCGTAATTTAGCCTGTGGTTGTGATAACGACACTGTTGTGATCCTCTGAGAATATCATTCCTAAGTCACTCACGTTGGTCTGTCGTTCTCCTGAGTGATTCGAGATTTTATTTTTTTACTCCATTCCAGTCCTTATTTTCTATATTTTTTCATAGTGAAGTAAATAAAACTTGCTCTCATTAACCGAAACTTATCCTCAATGAACATTATGCTGTTGTCAGTGACTCAACTTTGAGATTTGCTGTGTCCTCACTGGATGTCACACATGCTGAGTCTAGTATAGTCTGCAAAGGATGATTCAGATGATACCTCTGTCAACATCGGGTATGAGAATGAGAAGGAGAATAGGGGCAAGTACAGTGCCTTAGTGCGGAGAACTTGCGCTATCCACTTTCACAGTTATTCCTTTTCCACGCATTATGTGTGCTATTACACCATGGTGGTACTTGTCAAAGACTTTTGCAAAGTCTGTACACTCCATTTGCACTTTGCTTGTCTTCCAGTTTATCCAAGACGGTGTCGTAGTGGTCCAGTAGTTGCGAGAAGCAAGAGCAGCCTGCTGTTAACCCTTGTTGCCCTGGGTTGTGTCCAGTAGTTGCGAGAAGCAAAAGCAGCCTGCTATTAACCCTTGTTGCCCTGGGTTGTGTCCAGTAGTTGCGAGAAGCAAGAGCAGCCTGCTGTTAACCCTTGTTGTCCTGGGTTGTGTCCAGTAGTTGCGAGAAGCAAGAGCAGCCTGCTATTAACCCTTGTTGCTCTGGGTTGTGTCCAGTAGTTGCGAGAAGCAAGAGCAGCCTGCTATTAACCCTTGTTGTCCTGGGTTGTGTCCAGTAGTTGCGAGAAGCAAGAGCAACCTGCTGTTAACCCTTGTTGTCCTGGGTTGTGTCCAGTAGTTGCGAGAAGCAAGAGCAGCCTGCTATTAACCCTTGTTGCTCTGGGTTGTGTCCAGTAGTTGCGAGAAGCAAGAGCAGCCTGCTATTAACCCTTGTTGTCCTGGGTTGTGTCCAGTAGTTGCGAGAAGCAAGAGCAACCTGCTGTTAACCCTTGTTGTCCTGGGTTGTGTCCAGTAGTTGCGAGAAGCAAGAGCAGCCTGCTATTAACCCTTGTTGTCCTGGGTTGTGTCCAGTAGTTGCGAGAAGCAAGAGCAGCCTGCTATTAACCCTTGTTGCCCTGGGTTGTGTCCAGTAGTTGCGAGAAGCAAGAGCAGCCTGCTATTAACCCTTGTCCTGGGTTGTGTCCAGTAGTTGCGAGAAGCAAGAGCAACCTGCTATTAACCCTTGTTGCCCTGGGTTGTGTCCAGTAGTTGCGAGAAGCAAGAGCAGCCTGCTATTAACCCTTGTTGTCCTGGGTTGTGTCCAGTAGTTGCGAGAAGCAAGAGCAACCTGCTATTAACCCTTGTTGTCCTGGGTTGTGTCCAGTAGTTGCGAGAAGGAAGAGCAGCCTTCTGTTAACCCTTGTTGTCCTGGGTTATGTCCAGTAGTTGCGAGAAGCAAGAGCAGCCTGCTGTTAACCCTTGTTGTCCTGGGTTGTGTCCAGTAGTTGCGAGAAGCAAGAGCAACCTGCTGTTAACCCTTGTTGTCCTGGGTTGTGTCCAGTAGTTGCGAGAAGCAAGAGCAACCTGCTGTTAACCCTTGTTGCCCTGGGTTGTGTCCAGTAGTTGCGAGAAGCAAGAGCAGCCTGCTGTTAACCCTTGTTGCCCTGGGTTGTGTCCAGTAGTTGCGAGAAGCAAGAGCAGCCTGCTGTTAACCCTTGTTGCCCTGGGTTGTGTCCAGTAGTTGCGAGAAGCAAGAGCAGCCTGCTGTTAACCCTTGTTGCCCTGGGTTGTGCAATTCTTGTGATTCAATGTGGGTGTCAATCTTGTTTTTCAAATGTCTCTCAAAAATTTCGATGATGTGGGATATTAGTGTTATCGGTCCGTAGTTTTTTTGTGAATTCTTTACTGTGTCCGGACTCCATATTTATATAATATTAAAGGTTTGTGACAGTGGTTTCTTGCAGTACTTTAGGAATATTGAGTTGCAGGAGCATGGGCCTGGGGCAGAGTGCGTGTATGCTATCACTGCCCTTTTACAAGTCGAGTGGTGTTAGGGTTATGTCAGAAATTATGGAAATGTCAGCAGTTATTTTGTGTCTCGTCCTTAAAAACTTACTTATATTCTCAGTGTTTAAAGTGTAGAGTGATTAACTGCTCTTTGAACTAAGAGTCGTGTGGTGACCTCAATGTTTCCCTTGTAACTTTGTCGTCATCAGTGCCACACTGATCTAGCAGTGCTATACTGTCTGACCTAGCAGTGCCATACTGTCTGACCTAGTAGTGCCATACTCTCTGACCTAGTAGTGCCATACTGTCTGACCTAGTAGTGCCATACTGTCTGACCTAGTAGTGCCATACTGTCTGACCTAGCAGTGCCACAGTCTGACCTAGCAGTGCCATACTGTCTGACCTAGCAGTACCATACTATCTGACCTTGCAGTGCCATACTATCTGGCCTAGCAGTGCCACACTGGCCTAGCAGTGTCATACTGTCTGGCCTAGCAGTGCCATACTGTCTCGCCTAGCAGTGTCATACTGTCTGGCCTAGCAGTGCCACGCTGGCCTAGCACTGTCTGACCTACCAGTGCCACACTGGCCTAGCAGTGCCACGCTGGCCTAGCAGCACACTGACCTAGCAGTACCACACTGACCTAGCAGTGCCACACTGACCTAGCAGTGCCACACTGGCCTAGCAATGCCACATTGACCTAGCAGTGCCACGCTGGTAATTTTGTGCCCCCTCCTCTCAATTCTTTCAATTCCCAACAAGGTAAGTGCCTTTAAAATAGTGAAGCGCTCTTGATCCAGAGAATACGAGCTATCTTCCACTTTTTTTAGATTATTAAACCTGGTTTCCTGCAATTCCCATCACTAGCACCTTCCAGTCAGCTCCGTAGCAGTGGTGTGGGCGGAGGTGGGCGTGGTGGGTGGGGCGGAGGTGGGCGTGGTGGGCGTGGCGGAGGTGGGCGTGGCTTTTATAACTGTTTGCGAGTAGTGAGTTGAGGTCTTGGCCATGTTGAACTTCTCCTGTATGTATGACCTGTGGTCCTACTGACGGTTGAACACTTTCTGCCCGAAATGCCTAGGCACGCTAGTGGCCTTCTTCGTAATTAATATTGTATAATATATAAACCACACATTGTAAACCACACATTGTAAACCACACATTGTAAACCACACATTGTAAACCACACATTGTAAACCACACATTGTAAACCACACATTGTAAACCACACATTGTAAACCACACATTGTAAACCAAACATTGTAAACCACACATTGTAAACCACACATTGTAAACCAAACATTGTAAACCACACATTGTAAACCAAACATTGTAAACCACACATTGTAAACCACACATTGTAAACCAAACATTGTAAACCACACATTGTAAACCACACATTGTAAACCACACATTGTAAACCACACATTGTAAACGTTACAAGGAAATACACATTTTCATTTTCATCTTACATATAAGTGGAGGTTTTAGCGAGTGTGAATGACCACTGTAATGGTATGACTCTCATGACACCGAGTGTTGAACAGTGTGAATGACCACTGGAATGGTGTGACACTCTCATGACACCGAGTGTTGAACAGTGTGAATGACCACTGTAATGGTATGACTCTCATGACACCGAGTGTTGAACAGTGTGAATGACCACTGTAATGGTGTGACTCTCATGACACCGAGTGTTGAACAGTGTGAATGACCACTGGAATGGTGTGACACTCTCATGACACCGAGTGTTGAACAGTGTGAATGACCACTGGAATGGTATGACTCTCATGACACCGAGTGTTGAACAGTGTGAATGACCACTGTAATGGTGTGACTCTCATGACACCGAGTGTTGAACAGTGTGAATGACCACTGTAATGGTGTGACTCTCATGACACCGAGTGTTGAACAGTGTGAATGACCACTGTAATGGTGTGACACTCTCATGACACCGAGTGTTGAACAGTGTGAATGACCACTGGAATGGTGTGACACTCTCATGACACCGAGTGTTGAACAGTGTGAATGACCACTGTAATGGTATGACTCTCATGACACCGAGTGTTGAACAGTGTGAATGACCACTGTAATGGTGTGACTCTCATGACACCGAGTGTTGAACAGTGTGAATGACCACTGGAATGGTGTGACACTCTCATGACACCGAGTGTTGAACAGTGTGAATGACCACTGTAATGGTGTGACTCTCATGACACCGAGTGTTGAACAGTGTGAATGACCACTGTAATGG
>WNWK01040374.1:0-17006 GCA_009830355.1 Cherax destructor | reverse complement strand
TTCTGCTGGGAGCTGTATAAGAAACTTCAGTTCTGCTGGGAGCTGTATAAGAAACTTCAGTTCTGCTGGGAGCTGTATAAGAAACTTCAGTTCTGCTGGGAGCTGTATAAGAAACTTCAGTTCTGCTGGGAGCTGTATAAGAAACTTCAGTTCTGCTGGGAGCTGTATAAGAAACTTCAGTTCTGCTGGGAGCTGTATAAGAAACTTCAGTTCTGCTGGGAGCTGTATAAGAAACTTCAGTTCTGCTGGGAGCTGTATAAGAAACTTCAGTTCTGCTGGGAGCTGATAAGAGAACTTCAGTTCTGCTGGGAGCTGTATAAGAAACTTCAGTTCTGCTGGGAGCTGTATAAGAAACTTCAGTTCTGCTGGGAGCTGTATAAGAAACTTCAGTTCTGCTGGGAGCTGTATAAGAAACTTCAGTTCTGCTGGGAGCTGTATAAGAAACTTCAGTTCTGCTGGGAGCTGTATAAGAAACTTCAGTTCTGCTGGGAGCTGTATAAGAAACTTCAGTTCTGCTGGGAGCTGTATAAGAAACTTCAGTGAATCAAGTCACGAAATAATTATAGGTGTTATAAATCGTGTTATTACGATTTCGTGAGTCAAACTCCTGTGATTTAAAGCACTAAGTATTAGTTAAATTTGAAGCCACAAGGCGCTAAACTATCTAGAGAAGGCGAACAAATACACCCAGGACGAGACGATCTAGCAGTCTGAAGCCGCAGTGTGTCTAGACAACAAACTGCTAATCCATTAACAACAATAATTAGCTAATCAATGGTACAAGTGCTGGCAGATGTCCAAAGGTGGATGGAGATGTATATAAACAAGTCCCTCTATACTTGTTGCTGTTGTTCACCTAGCAGTAACTTGGTATCTGGATGTTAGCTGACTGAATCACATCCTGATAGGGGCCAGACGTACGAGCAAGTTCCCTTACACCTACTACCTCCCTCTCCTGTTCACCTAGCAGTAACTTGGTATCTGGATGTTAGCTGACTGAATCACATCCTGATAGGGGCCAGACGTACAAGCAAGTTCCCTTACACCTACTACCTCCCTCTCCTGTTCACCTAGCAGTAAATAGGTACGTACCTGGAAGTTAGCTGACTACTGTGAATCACATCCTGATAGGAGCCAGACGTACGAGCAAGTTCCCCTATACCTACTGCCCCCTCCCTCCCTGTTCACCCAGCAGTAGATACCTTGGTGTTAGCCAACTGTTGTGGGTGGCATCCTGGTTGAGGGGAAGGGAGAGGGTTATACATTAATCAGGCTGGTCACTGGAAAGAGCAAAAGATACCAGTTCTTAGCTTATTTATGTTCCCATGTTTCTCAGTTGCCATGAATCCAAAATGTTCGAAAATCCACAATTCAAAATAAGAAATAAGCTGGAGTATTCATTAGAAATTTCCTAAGGTATACTAAATGTATACCCACGAACATCAAGACAATCCTTGCTTTAATAGCTGGGAATTTAAGAATACAATCCTATCTTCATAATCAAATCCTATGAAGATAGATTTGAGAAACTACGGGATCTCACTCAAACCTTTAAGATAGTAAAAAAAATATCACATTTGAACTTGTTTGATGTAAGATGAGTCTATGAAACAACGAGGCAGGAGATGCAACACAAATTTGGGTAAGGAATTTTTTCCCCGACAATAAACCCTGCAACATACTGGCTTCCGAAGATGTATATACAAAGGTATAAATACACTCTTAAGAACCAACTGGATAATAAACTTGAATATGAGAGAAGAAGAGCAAAGACAGTGAAGGAACCTTACTGCAGTGGTCACTAGTTTCTTGAGTAATCCAGGAACCACCTGGATCAAGACGAGCAGTGGTGGTGTTACAAACTACCCGAGGCATGGTAGTAGTGGTAGCATAGGTAGTAGTTATAGTAGTAGTAATAGTAGTATTAATGGTAGTAGTAGTTATAATGGTAGTAGTAGTTATAATGGTAGTAGTAGTTATAATGGTAGTAGTAGTTATAATGGTAGTAGTAGTTATAATGGTAGTAGTAGTTATAATGGTAGTAGTAGTTATAATGGTAGTAGTAGTTATAATGCTAGTAGTAGTTATAATGCTAGTAGTAGTTATAATGCTAGTAGTAGTTATAATGCTAGTAGTAGTTATAATGGTAGTAGTAGTTATAATGCTAGTAGTAGTTATAATGCTAGTAGTAGTTATAATGCTAGTAGTAGTTATAATGCTAGTAGTAGTTATAATGCTAGTAGTAGTTATAATGGTATTAGTAATTATAGTAGTAATAATGATAGTAGTATTAATGGTAGTAGTAGTAATTATGGTATTAGCAAACTATACCACGGGCGGATAGAACCCGCGATCAGTCATGGTATTAGCAGTTGTGGTAGTAGCAGTAATGGTAGAAATAGTACGGTAGTAGTAGTAGTAGTAGCAGCGGTAGTAGTAAGTACATCCTACTTCGTCCTTCATTGTTAAATATCCACAAACTTTTTCGATGTAAAAGTATAATTCTTCAGTGAACTTTTGATGCGATCATTGTTGCCAGTCATCAGTCTAGATCAGCGGTTCTCAAACTCAGAGCTACGGACCTGAAGGGGTTCACGGCAAGATTTTAGAGAGGCAGGGATACCACCACACCACCTCCCTCCCTTCCATTACCCTCCCTCCATCCCCACTCCACTTCTCTCTGCCAGTCTCCTTATATTTCCACATGTCTCTCTTCCCCCCAGCACTCTCTCTCCTGCCACCAGCACTTCCCCGCAGTTACAGTGGTGCACCCACTACTGTAGCTGCAAGACCTCGGTGTTGGTCACGACCACTACCTACTCAGTAGAGTGTAGGCCAGAAATATGAGCAACACTGCAGGGAGTTGCTATGGGCTCTGAGGCCACTTTGGCAGCACCATCACCGCCCTGGCACACCAATGAATATCAAACAGTAACCCACGACTGCTCCCCTCCACCCCACACACAGTAAGTTTACTTAGGCACAAGCAACGCCGGGCCACCATCTGGAAAAGACCCGGACCGGGACATGTACCGGCGAATCATTCAAGTAGGCACAAGTACACATAAGTACAATTATCGTGGACCGGCCCCCGGGAGCGTTGATCCCGGAATATCCTCCAGGTAGTGTAAATTACCCACCAGGATAAGCCCCTTAAAAAGTCAGTGGCTTATTTCCATTGTGGTCCTTGTAATATCTTATTATTTAAACCTTAAAACTTAAAACAGCTAAGTAACTCAACTATGTAACAGTCACAAAAAAGGAGATATACTAGGAATAAGGTAAACTGAGTTATTTACATTAAAGAGAGGATCAGATCACAATAATATGTACATGTATGTTAGCTATACAAGAAATCACAGCCCCCTTTCTGTAGCTTCATTCATTAGGCATCTTTTAGTTCTTTTCCTGAACTGGTTCATGCTAGGATAGGCTACTAAACCCCCTCACAATCTACCTGCCCACACCCCCACACTGAGAGAGAGAGAGAGAGAGAGAGAGAGAGAGAGAGAGAGGCGTGGCAAGGGCTCAGACCACCGCCACCATCTTGAAGACTTTCTCATGTTGACAAATGAGACACTTATGCAACATTTGGGTATCTATATTCTGGAAACGTTTCGCCATCCAGTGGCTTCCTCAGTCCCATGTTTCTTCCCTGCCACAAGTTTTTACAGACGAATCTCCCACCAGCGGGAGATTCGTCTGTAAAAACTTGCATTTGTGGTCACAGTGGTGCCTATGCTTACCTTCCTATGGTGTATAAATATATCCTAGTTGGACGAATCTTATTGTAGCCAGCTGGCCCAGTGGCTGGCGAGTCGGTCTGGCGTTTTATGACTCTTTATCGCGGGTTCTATTCCCGCCTGTGGTATGGTCAGCCTGGTTGATCTGGCACCTGGTGAAGATACTTGTCCAGTTTCCTCGTGAAGACTTCTTGTTCCAACAGTGTTTCTGATATCTTCTGGTAAGACGTTGAATCATCTGGGGCAACGAATGTTGATGAAGTAGATGATGACGGGATAGATCAAGTGATAATAAGCCAAACTGCTTGACTGCGTCAGCAGGGAAAGTGTAGCGAGTCAGTAAGCAGGATAGGTCAGGGGTAATGAACAGGCGGAGAAGGTGAAGAGGTCAGGAGGGTGAGGAAGTAAGATAGGTCAAGAGGTCAGGAGGCTGGGGCGTGACTGGAGGCCAGGGGTCGGTGTTTTGGGGCTAGTGGTGGTGGACGTTGAATGGGGATGACGGTTAATGTAATCCCGGACCCATCCTGAGCCTGACAGATGCCCCGTGGGACGCCATGCCACCCCACCTCCGGGGCGGCGGCAGGGGTAAGGTGGGTGGTGAGGGTGGGCGTCAATGGCCAAGATGGGCTGTTACAACTTTTGAGAAGCTGTAATTTGAAAATGTGGAAAGTTGGCCATTACTGTGTGTGTGTGTGACCAGACACCCAGCCACCCATCACAGTCTGACTGATCAGACACAACCTGTCTGGCGAAAGGCCGAGACAGGGACCTTGGATGTTGATACAGTGTTGGTTAGACCAACTTTTTCTTGGGGCTACTTCTATTAGGGCCACGTTTCGCCACGACCAGCTTCTTCAGTCCTAATGGGACTACGTCTGCTGGGGGCCACAGGGACCACCATTTCCCCCGAAAATGGTCTCTGAGGCACAAGTCTCTTTAAATACAGTATAATGAGTTCCTTTGTTGACAACGTGTTACCCACACGTCACCAACACGTTTGTGACTTGATCAAGCTCAGTGTGGGCCAAACATGCTTACTAAAAGATCGTATTAATACAGCATTTGTCTCTCTCCATTGTTTCAGCATAAATAACTTATTACGACTGTAACAAGATATCACCATATAAATAGTTCATTACCACTATAACTTGTTCAGCTATCAGAACTTTGTTGCTCAGACCCTGGACCCATTATGTACCTCTGTAATATTGTGACAGCTGCCCACACCATGGGTGTGGTGTGACTACCACCTACACCATGGATGTGGTGTGACTACCACCTACACCATGGGTGTGGTGTGACTACCACCTACACCATGGATGTGGTGTGACTACCACCTACACCATGGGTATGGTGTTTCATATTATTTACCTCCATAATAAAAGTTACGACGAAGGCACTTACTGCCTTCGTAATATATACATGACTGTGCTATGTATAGTGTGTGTGTGTATACGAACGAAGCTACTGAGATTTCTTATTAATTTCTGCAACTTTGCAAGCTCCTGATGATGTGTTGATTGCAACGAGGGAGGCCTGGAGCTGTTATTCAACTCCCCCTGTGGTTGTTTTGCATCCTGTATCGCTTGTTCACGATTCTTGCTTATATATATATATATATATATATATATATATATATATATATATATATATATATATACACTACTATGATAGTTAATTATACAGACGACTATAAAAGTAAATTATTATAGACGACAATAATAGTGGATAATAATAGTAATATTAATACTATTTCGTAGATATTAAATGTGATGCTATGTAAAATCGTTACAAGTTTACCAGTACTGGTTTCCAGGGGTCACCGCCCCTGCGGCTCGGTCCCAGACTAGGCCAGAGGTGCTCCCTGAAAAGGTAAATCCGTGTGGGTCATTCATTAGAGAGTGCTGGAGGCTCGACCCTCCGTCTGTTCAACATCACGAGACACGCTAGCATTCAAGGAGAGGAAGGAGACGCACCAGGTAGGAAGAAAGCAGTAGAAGGAGGAGGGAGAGACTAGAAGGGAAGGGAGGGAGGGAAGGAAGCATGAAGCACAACTAGCATATAAACTCTACTCTCCAGCGTCACCAACATAATATATGTAAATTGAGTTTTGTCCACGTTACACCTGCACCCCGCCTCCAACACTCCTAATTATTATACCAATATTCTATATCTACCTCTCTCTCTCTCTCTCTCTCTCTGATGGTAAAACTCTCACCAGACGTGTGCGAGCAAGTGGTTGAGCGCTGGTCACGACTCATCAGTCGGAATTAAAGTTGTGAATTCTTACTCTAAAAACAAAATATACCAAAGCAAATTCCCACTGATGGTGGTGAGAATCAAATAATTTCTGCTGTTATTACCACAGTTACTGAGACAATAATAATAATAATAATAATAATAATAATAATAATAATAATAATCTTTATTTCTACAAGTACTTGATACAACTTATACAGACCATAGCTGACATCAATGGCCCTTGTTATGCAGAGCATTTCCCACAACTTAGGTTAATTTTGTCCCCCAAGATACGACCCACAATAGTCGACTAACACCCAGGTGCCTACTTACTGCTAGGTGAACAAGGTTAGCACGTGTCTTTAAGAATCACGCTCAATGTTTCCGCCGTACCGGGGATCGAACCACGGACACTCAATGTGTGAGCTGAGTGAACTCTGTAGAGCTTCATCATGCCATGAAAGCGTGATAAAGCTCTACACAGAGATCCGACACTGATGTGCAAAAAATATGTGTAACATGTAAACATAAGCAAGGAGGAGCACTGCAGCAGACCTACTGGCTCAGGCTAGGCACGTTCAAATTAATGATATGAAGAATCAGACATATGCAACATCTGGGTATCTTTATTTGTAGACGTTTCGCCATCCAGTGGCTTTATCAATACAAATTCAAGGCTATAATAAGAAGACTGTAGAACTACATACAAAAGACGAGGTAATTAGTCCCTCTGCCTCCGTACCCTTGCGATACAGGCAAGGGCACTGAGGTAACAAAATAAGGAAAACCAATCAATGTTTGGACTAAGAGGATTTCAACCACAACACACCGGGAGACCCAGAACTTGCACTGTAAGTTTATTCAGGTATAGGTACAGATAAATACAGTTACATAAATTATCACACAGTAGAATATGTGTAGATTACCTAGGATAACCCAAAAAAAGTCAGACAAACCCCAAAAAGTCAGACAGTGAGTTATTTCCACTGAGGTCCTTGAAGGAGTGCCGGGCAAGGGAAAGTAAAAACTGGAGACCCGAGGGAATCCCGCTGGAGGGACGCAGGGTAAACATGGAGGGTTCATACGTGGAGGAGAGGCCAGAGGCTTGCCAATACGAACACACATATACAAATATACAAACACAGTAATATTACTCCCGCCCACACGGTGTAAGGTTACCTCCGCTTCAAACACTGGGTGCACCACCGGCCCTCCAGCACACCAGGGGCAGCTGACAGGCTCCTCTGCAACACGTAATTGAGTGACTGCAGGACAACTTTCTACTAAAGTACTCAAACGTGCATGAAATTCAAGGTCGTGAAAACCAAGGTCATGGTTAAGTGTTGCAGAGAGAGAGTTATTTATTCCTATCAGCGCTGTATGACCCTTGTCGATTTAGCGCTTTCTATGATTATAATAATAATTTATTCCTACTCGTGTCTGGAACATGTTCGTACATCATGACATCAACGAATTAAAGTTAGTTGACCGAATGAAATCGCTGGCCCACAGATGGCTCCAATTTCATCCTGTTCCCTATTTGTATATCTCATAATAAAAAGGCTTTCAAATGAGCTGATGTAGGTAACAACTCCTGGTTTGTAAATAAAGTTAGGAATCCTAAACCTAACCTTGTAAAACCCTGTGTAAAGAGAGAGAGAGAGAGAGAAAGGGGGGTTATCGTGACATTTACCCCCTCTCCCGTCTAACTGCTCGTGTTTAACAGCCACAGATCATGCAATCTGAATTATCTTCCTCCTCCCCCTCCTCTCTAGTCTCTCAACTCCCTCTCCCTCCCCAACATCTTCACTCCTCCCTCCCTTCCCCACACCATCACCCCTCCCTCCCCACCAGGACTGATCCAGCGCTTACAAACAAACTCAGCTGTGTCCTCCACACCTGAGCACTCATCCCAGCTCCTTCAAAGCTCATCTTCAACACAGTTAACAAAGCCAAGCTTTTAGTGTTAATTCGCTAACACCTCAGCGAACACTTTTAACACAGAAAACGTATGAAGATGAGTGGTGCAGGGAATCGGGAGCAAGAGTGGGGTGAGTGGGTGTGGCAGATTAGCACCCGCCACGCACCCAAGTTTAAAACCATTAATGTCCTAACTTCGTACACGGAGCTGGGTGTAGCATGAAGCGCTATCTCTCGTCTCTCCGGATCCTGAGTCTTGTCTTTGCTTCTGGTTGTCTCAAGACAACCACGTCTGGTTGTCTTGAGTTTCGTCGCGATTTAACACCAAGGAAACAGAAGTACACACATTAAGAACCGAATCAAAACACAGGAGGGATTTTGCACCGTGTACCAAGCCTCTTGCTTCATGTGGAGTGATTTCAGTGTGCAGATTTGTTATCAGTCCCTCCAGAATCTTCCAGTTGTAGATTATGGTTTATCTTCTCGCCTACGTTTCAAAGAGTACAGTTCAAAGCAGTGGCGTCGTAAGGCGAGGCGAGGGGCGGGCCCCCCCGGGTGACACCATACAGCCTCTAAAGGTGACAATAATGCCCAAAATAGTGCTGCACCAACATAAGAGAAGAATCCTTTGTTTCTATATAGCCTATTATATGATTACAGAGTACAAATAGGCCTATATGGGGAAAATCATTGATTTTGATGATGTGATCGATGATTTTGCAGGATTGAAGGCAAGGAAATGCAAGATCAGATTCACTGAGATGTTACCTGTACTCAAGGTCAAATCGGAACTAGTGTTTCTCTGATATTACAATGTTTTTCTTTATTTTTCAAGTTTTTTTTCATTGTTGAAGATTAATAAATGTAGGATCTGTTGCCTGTACTCAAAGTGATATTTATGTTTCTTCAATATTACTACGATTATTTATTTTATCATTAATAAAGTTGAGAAGTATTCTCCTGTTTGGTTTATGGCCCTTAAACGTTCTCATTGCTAAGCATTAGTCACTGGTCATGCAGTAGTGACGTCACTGGAGTTTACTCCCCCCCCATCCCCCGCCCTTGGATTTCATGGGGGTGACACCAAAGATGCCGCCCCGGGTGACACCAAAGATGCCGCTGACTAGACCAGGTGCTGCTGACTGGATCAGGTGCTTCTGACTAGACCAGGTACTGCTGACTGCGTGAACTACCGGGTTAAAGAGACCCAACCATTCTCCTGTGACTTTATCCTTCAAAGGCTCTTGATTTCAGGAATCTGAGCTACAATTCCCTACCAAGGATCGAGATTAACTGCTTCCCATTCCAAAGCACTGTGCACTATGATCCTATGTATTTAGTGTAAAGGGAGAGACCCAAAAGTAGGAGAGAGGGTCGAGAAGAATAACCTGCCAAAGACAGGCTGACAAGAACAAGAGGCTGGCAAGAAGAACAGGTTGGCAAGAACAAGATAAAGGTGAGAACAAGAACAGCAAGCTGGTGTGAAGAAGAAGAGGTAAAGACAAGTCTGGAGGAGCACCAGCAGCACTGGAGTTTCCTCTATAATAGGATAACAATAAGTTTTGCCAGCGGGAGATGGAAAAAAAAGATGTTTTCACGGCTGAGAAGTTGCAGCTTGTGTACGACTGAGAGGAGATCCTCCCGAGGCAGTAGTGACCCACGACCCTTCAGTGACCTGAACACGCAGGAGTGACCCCAGGGCTTAGTGACCTGGCCTGAACACACCATAAAATATGGTGTCAGGAAAAATGTCACAGGAAAAAATGTCAGAAAATAAGTCGATTTTCTTATTTGTGGTTGCAGGGGTCGAGTCATAGCTCCTGGACTCGCCTCTTCACTGATCACTACTAGGTTTTGACTAAGGGTCACATCAGGTTAGGTTAGGTTGTGACTTCTTTCCCTGGATCCTAAAATATACACTGGTAGGACTAGGTTGGGTCATTGGCTTAAGCCGGTGAGAGACTTGGACCTGCCTCGCATGGACCAGTAGGCCTGCTGCAGTGTTCCTTCTTTCTTATGTTCTTATGCCTGCATTTCACGTGTGGTCATACCTGTCCTAAGCTGTCTGGGAATTAGCGTGGGGTGATACCGAGCACATGGCTCACTGCAGTGTTTTAGAATCTCAGGTTGAAGTGTTGAAGAAGGAGGTTCTACTTTCAGGAGGAAAATAGGAGGCTGAAGCTTCGCCTAGATGGGTGGAGTGAGTGTGAGATGGTTGGAGCTGGTAAGGAGGAAATGGTTACCAACAGTGAAAGTGGCAGCCGCTTTAAGTGGCAAGTGGTTCACAATTCAGGAAGAAGGAAGATAAAGAAGGTTAACAGAGAAGATGTGAAGGTAGGAAATCGATTCACTGTTCTCCAGGACGAGTGTACTTCAGTGGTTAGCGAGTGGCGAGTGGTACCCAGTAATGGGAGGAGCATCAAAATAAGGAAAGTTAAGAGAGAAGATTTGAAGGTAGGAAATAGCTTCTCTGTTATTCAGGATGAGTGTACTCCAGTGGGCAGTGAGTAAAGGTACTACTTCCCCTGCTAATAGAGGTAAGAGAATTTTGTGGTAGGTGACTCACAGGTAAGATATATGGACCGTGCTTTCTGTAATAGGAATAGGGAGGTGAGGGAGAGGGTGTGCTTCCCTGGAGCTGGTGTTGGTGACATAGTCAACAGGTTGGATAATATCATGTCAGGTAATGGGAACAAGCCCATTATCTGTCTCAGTGCTGGTGGAAATGATATTGGGAAGGGTAGGAGAGAAGAGCTGCTGGATAAGTACAGGTCAGCTATAGAGCTAATCAAGCAAGGGAGGGGTCCCAATATATGTAGCATCTTGCCTAGGAGAGTGGGAAATGAATGGTTGTCTAGGCAATTGGTGTAAATTGCTGGCTAGACAGATACTGCAAGGAACTTGCAGTCCCATTCATTGACAACTGGGAAACTTTTATGGCAAACATGATATGTATGCAAGGGATGGGGTACATCTCTCTGGGACAGGGTGGAAGCACTTGCCAACTCGATTGAGAGGGCCATTGCTGACATGCCTCGGATTTTAAACTGATAGAGGATAGAGGTATGGGTGTATGTGGGAAACAGTCAGTTTGCAACACTAGGGGTTGAAAACAGTAAATTTATAAAAGAAATTCATCATAAATTTACAAATAAAGACAATGGATCAGGTCAGCAAACAAGGGAGACAGTAGAGGGAAACAAAGACTACTCCTTAAGGTTTACTATACTAATAGCAGGAGTGTAAGAAATAAGATAATGAGTTAAGATTAATTGCAAGTGCAGGAAACATAGATATTATTGCTATAACAGAGACCTGGCTCAATCTGAAAGATAGAGAGTTGCCTTCTGAATGTCACATACAAGGCTATAAATTATTCCACACTGATAGGGTCAACAGGAAGGGTGGTGGAGTAAGGATGTATGTCGAGACAATTTAAACTGTTGTGTTAGACAAGATATAAAATTAGAAGCGTCAGCCACTGAATCTGTTTGGTTACCTTCTTGAAAGCCGTGTAAAACTTATTTTGGGTGTGATTTACAGGCCCCCAAATCTTGATAGGGAGTGCAGTAAACTTCTATGGGATGAAATTCGTAAGGCATCTACACCTGAAAATGTTGTGCTGATGGGAGATTTCAACTTTAGACAAATTGACTGGAGCAATTTGACAGGAAATTTAGAGTCAAGTGACTTTCTTGATACGATTCAGGATTGTTTTTGAAACAGTTGGTGACAGAACCAACTAGAGGAAATAACCTGCTAGACTTGGTTCTTGCCAGCAGGGAATCGCTAATTAATAATCTTGAGGTTAATGATGAGCTTGGGAAAGTGACACAAATCACTCAGTTTTAATATATCATGGAATTCCCCTAATAATGACAATCAAGTCTCTGTCCCTGACTTCCGCATGGCTGATTTCATAGGACTGAAAAATTACCTGGGTGGGCTGAACTGGAATGACCTGACAGTGGGTCAGGTAGGTGGTGATTGCCAATATGACGTTTTCCAGAGAATAGTTCTAGCTGCTCAGACAACATGTTCCTATTAGGAAATCAGATCAAACAAAAATGATCCTAAATGGATGAACAATAGATTAAAACATCTCATTGGTCAAAGAAGGCATATATAGGCGAATCAAAGGAGAGGGGCAATTAAGTAATCAATATATTCAGTTAAAGAGAAATAAAAAGGGAATAAGAAAAGCAAAAGAGACTATGAGGTTAAAGTTGCAAGAGAATCGAAAACTAACCCAAAAGGATTTTTTCAGGTATACAGAAGTAAGATTAGGGACAAGATAGGCCCACTCAAAAGTTACTCAGGTCAGCTCACTGTCAGTGATAAGGAAATGTGTAGAATTTTTAACACTTACTTCCTCTCAGTTTTTACACAGGAAGATAATAGCGATATTCCAGAAATAATAAATTATGTAGACCAGGACGATAGTAAACTATGCACGATCAGGGTCACAAGTGACATGGTCCTTAGACAAATAGATAAATTAAAACCTAACAAATCTCCAGGCCCTGATGAACTGTATGCAAGGGTTCTAAAGGAATGTAAAGAGGAGCTTAGGTTTGCTAAGCTCCTCTTGGCTAATCTTTTCAACATATCACTGCAAACTGGCATGGTGCCAGATAAGTGGAAAATTGCAAATGTAATACCTATTTTCAAAGCAGGAGACAGGTCCTTAGCTTCGAACTATAGACCAATAAGCCTAACCTCAATAGTGGGAAAATTTATGGAATCAATAATTGCCGAGGCAATTCGCAGCCATCTTGAAAAGCATAAATTAATCAACGAATCTCAGCACGGTTTTACAAAAGGGCGTTCCTGCCTTACAAATTTAATAACTTTTTTCACTAAGGTATTTGAGGAGGTAGATCATGGTAATGAATATGATATTGTGTATATGGACTTCAGTAAGGCTTTTGATAGAGTCCCACATCAGAGACTATTGAGGAAAATTAAGGCACACGGAATAGGAGGAGAAATTTTTCCTGGATAGAGGCATGGTTGACAAATAGGCAGCAGAGAGTTTGCATAAATGGGGAGAAATCAGAGTGGGGAAGCGTCACAAGTGGTGTTCCACAGGGGTCAGTATTGGGCCCCTTGTTGTTCACAAACTGCATAAACGACATAGATGAGGGAATAAATAGCGACATAAGCAAGTTTGCCGATGACACCAAAATAGGCCGTCCAATTCATTCAAATGAGGACATTAGAGCACTCCAGGAAGATTTGAATAGACTGATGCAGTGGTCGGAGAAGTGGCAGATGCAGTTTAATATAGATAAATGCAAAGTTCTAAATATTGGACAGGACAATAACCATGCCACATATAAACTAAATAATGTAGATCTTAATACTACTGATTGCGAAAAGGATTTAGGAGTTCTGGTTAGCAGTAATCTAAAACCAAGACAGCAGTGCATAAGTGTTCGCAATAAAGCAAACAGAATCCTTGGCTTCATATCAAGAAGCATAAATAATAGAGTCCTCAGGTTGTTCTTCAACTCTATATCTCCTTGGTTAGGCCTCATCTAGATTATGCTGCACAGTTTTGGTCACCGTATTACAGAATGGATATAAATGCTCTGGAAAACGTACAAAGGAGGATGACTAAGTTGATTCCATGTATCAGAAATCTTCCCTATGAGGATAGACTGAGGGTCCTGAATCTGCACTCTCTAGAAAGGCGTAGAATTAGGGGGGATATGATTGAGGTATATAAATGGAAAACAGGAATAAATAAAGGGATGTAAATAGCGTGCTAAAAATATCTTGTATTGACAGGACTCGAAGCAATGGCTTTAAGTTGGATAAATTCAGATTCAGAAGGGATATAGGAAAGCATTGGTTTGGTAATAGAGTTGTCGATGAGTGGAACAAACTCCCGAGTACAGTTATAGAGGCTAAAACGTTGTGTAGTTTTAAAAATAGGCTAGATAAATATATGAGTGGGTGCGGGTGGGTGTGAGTTGTACCTGACTAGTTTGTGCTACTAGGTCAGATGCCGTGCTCCTTCCTTAAGTGAATGTAACCTGACCTGGCTGGGTCAGGGCATTGGCTTAAGCCGGCGGGAGACTTGGACCTGCCTCGCATGGGCCAGTAGGCCTGCTGCAGTGTTCCTTCTTTCTTATGTTCTTATGTTCTTAAAAGCTTATGGCGACGTTTCGGTCAGACTTGGACCATTTACAGGTCACGGTAACACGAAGGTGCGGACGCCAGTATATCTAGAGACTTCCGGGTGGGACGGGATGTGTAGGTAAGTCTCCGAGAACCTATTGACCATGTTCATCTAGCAGTAAACAGGTGCCAGGGAATACTGCTAGCGTAGATGTGAGTTGAAGTATATTTTTCTCTTGCCTTTGCTATGCTCAGGCGCCTAAAGTATTGGAATCCATTAAAAGTTGGGTTCCGTGAGTTTTACAAGGTGTTTTACTGCAGCTAGGTGCTGGGCACCCAGGTACCATTACTGGGAGATGTAACTAGGCGCTGAGCACCCAGGTACCACTACTGGGAGATGTAACTAGGTGATGAGCACCTAGGTACCACTACTGGGAGATGTAACTAGGTGGTGGGCACCTAGGAACCACTACTGGGAGATGTAACTAGGTGCTGGGCACCTAGGTACCACTACTGGAAGATGTAACTAGGTGCTGGGCACCCAGGTACCACTACTGGGAGATGTAACTAGGTGCTAGGTACCTAGGTACCACTGCTGGGATGCCACACTTGTACCGCTGAAACAAGGTGCTTAGTAGGTAGATACCTCAGTTGGATGCCACAAGCACAGCTCTGGTCTTGTAAATGCAAACAAGTAAACACACACACACAAACAAAACAGTGGTAGATGTAATTATGGATTACAATATGTTATCGTAGTCAAGTCTTGCATAAGGTGCAGATATTAACTACTAAGTCTTACACACACAAGGCTGGAGTGTTTTATTAAACTCACTATGACATTCTACAAGTACGTGAGTTTTCTAACAAATTTTATTCCCTTATATGAAACCCACGACACTAGGCTAACACAGAGGTACCTATTTTTATTAAAGAATGAGACACTTATGCAACATATGGGAATTTTTATTGAGGAAACGTTTCGTCACACAGTGGCTTCATCAGTCCAATACAAAGATGAACTGTGTAAGGAGAGGTGGTTTGAGGTAATCAGTCACTCAGCCTGGAGTCGATGTGTTCAGCAGTAACAGCCTGGTTGATCAGGCTCTGGTCCAACAGGAGGCCTGGTCACAGACCGGGCCGCGGGGCGTTGACCCCTGGAATTCTCTAGAGGTAGACTCCAGGTAGTCCATCAATCTTGAAGAAAGTGGTCGGAGAAGTGACTTATATACTGTATTCAGGCTAATCTTTTCAACATATCACTGCAAACTGGCATGGTGCCAAATAAGTGGAAAATGGCAAATGTAATACCTATTTTCAAAGCAGGAGACAGGTCCTTAGCTTCAAACTATAGACCAATAAGCCTAACCTCCATAGTGGGAAAATTTATGGAATCAATAATTGCCGAGGCAATTCGTAGCCATCTTGAAAAGCATAAATTAATCAATGACTCTCAGCACGGTTTTACAAAGGGCGTTCCTACAAATTTAATAACTTTTTTTACTAAGGTATTTGAGGGTAGATCATGGTAATGAATATGATGTTGTGTATATGGACTTCAGTAAGGCTTTTGATAGAGTCCCACATCAGAGACTATTGAGAAAATTAAGGCACACGGAATAGGAGGAGAATTTTTTTCCTGGATAGAGGCATGGTTGACAAATAGGCAGCAGAGAGTTTGCATAAATGGGGAGAAATCAGAGTGGGGAAGTGTCACAAGCGGTGTTCCACAGGGGTCAGTATTGGGCCCCTTGTTGTTCTAATCTACATAAACGACATAGAGGAGGGAATAAATAGCGACATAAGCAAGTTTGCCGATGGCACCAAAATAGGCCGTCCAATTCATTCAAATGAGGACATTAGAGCACTCAGGAAGATTTGAATAGACTGATGCAGTGGTCGGAGAAGTGGCAGATGCAGTTTAATATAGATAAATGCAAAGTTCTAAATATTGGACAGGACAATAACCATGCCACATATAAACTAAATAATGTAGATCTTAATACTACTGATTGCGAAAAGGATTTAGGAGTTCTGGTTAGCAGTAATCTAAAACCAAGACAGCAGTGCATAAGTGTTCGCAATAAAGCGAACAGAATCCTTGGTTCATATCAAAAGCATAAATAATAGGAGTCCTCAGGTTGTTCTTCAACTCTATATATCCTTGGTTAGGCCTCATCTAGATTATGCTGCACAGTTTTGGTCACCGTATTACAGAATGGATATAAATGCTCTGGGAAAACGTACAAAGGAGGATGACTAAGTTGATTCCATGTATCAGAAATCTTCCCTATGAGGATAGACTGAGGGCCCTGAATCTGCACTCTCTAGAAAGGCGTAGAATTAGGGGGGGTATGATTGAGGTGTATAAATGGAAAACAGGAATAAATAAAGGTGATGTAAATAGCGTGCTAAAAATATCTTGTATTGACAGGACTCGCAGCAATGGCTTTAAGTTGGATAAATTCAGATTCAGGAAGGATATAGGGGAAAACATTGGTTTGGTAATAGAGTTGTCGATGAGTGGAACAAACTCCCGAGTACAGTTATAGAGGCTAAAACGTTGTGTAGTTTTAAAAATAGGCTAGATAAATATATGAGTGGGTGCGGGTGGGTGTGAGTTGGACCTGACTAGTTTGTGCTACTAGGTCAGATGCCGTGCTCCTTCCTTAAGTGAATGTAACCTGACCTGGATGGGTCGGGGCATTGGCTTAAGCCGGTGGGAGATTTGGACCTGCCTCGCATGGGCCAGTAGGCCTGCTGCAGTGTTCCTTCTTTCTTATGTTCTTATGTTCTTAAAACACAAGTCCACCCCTCGTGTTTCACTCTCCTGATGCAAGACTTCTCAATTTTCTGATTCAATGGAGGTGTGGGGTCTGGTGGGGTTTGAAGGAGGTGGAGGGAGTGGTCCCTGAAGCCTCCTGAGGACATACACGAAAGGAAGCAGGAGACCAGAAACACAGTACAGGTGAGGAG